>JAZGTJ010006649.1:0-24446 GCA_036877575.1 Botia almorhae | reverse complement strand
GGCTTGTGGCAAACTGCAAACAGGACTTCTTATGTCTTTCTTTCAACAATGGCTTTCTTCTTGCCAGTCTTCCATAAAGGCCAGATTTGTGGAGTACACGACTCTGGACAGATTCTTCCACCTGAGCTGTGGATTTCTGCAGCTCCTCCAGAGTGACCATGGGTTTGTCAGTGTAGGTGGACGGCCATGTCTTGGTAGGTTTGCAGTTGTGGCATACCATTTTTGGATGATGGATTGAATAGTGCTCCTTGAGATGTTCAAAGCTTCGGATATTTTTTATAACCTAACCCTGCTTTAAACTTCTCCACAACTTCCTGACCTGCCTGGTGAGTTCCTTGGTCTTCATGATACTGTTTGTTCACTAGTTTTCTCTAACAAACCACTGAGGCCTTCACAGAACAGGTGTATTTATACTGAGAAAAAATTACACACAGGTTGACTCTATTAACTAATTAGGTGACTTCTGAAGGCAATTGATTGCACTGGATTTTATTTAGGGGTATGAGTACAGGGGGCTGAATACAAATGCACACCACACTTTTCAGATTTTTATTTGCTTAAAATTTTGAAAACTGTATATCATTTTCGTTCCACTTCATAATTATGTTCTATTTTGTGTTGGTCTATCACAAATCTCAATAAAATACATTTAAGTTTGTGTCAAGGGGTATGAATACTTTTGCAAGGTACTGTATATAGTAAATACAATTTTAGGATTTTGAAACAAGTATTAAAAGAATAGAAAATAGTTAATATGATGTCCTTTTTCCATGTCACTAATAAAATAAGCAAATTTGTGACATTGACCATGCTGACTTTTATTCCAGATTACCTTGCATCCATTAAAGCAAACAAGATTCCCATTTGAAACCTCAAATCATGCTGGAATAACATGAATTTTCCACTAACTTGAGTGTATGCTGTCAATAAAGCAAAAGTGGGACATTCCAAATATACTAAGAGATTCTGAAATGTATGTCAAACTGTTATACGAATAATGCATATCATACCACAGTACTGAATGGTCGCCATTTACCATCTAAGCACTCCAAGGTACTTAATAAACAATGCTGACGTATTACCATGGAATTTTAATTGGAATTACTTCAGTACTAGTTTTCATCTTCCTACAGACCAATGCGGTTCCATCCCAAGCAGGCACCCCTCCGCAAGCAACACGTCACCTACGTTCTCCCATTCTCCTGCAGTCCACCATGGACACATTTACCTTCCCACAAACCCCTGCTTCACCAGACCACGCACTCATGGAGGAAGACGTGGCCACTCCCAAGGTCAGATATTTTCGTTGAAGTGATAACCAAAAGGGAAATAGTAATAATGCTGATTGTGACTGTGCAGACAGAAACATCTCTCCCTTCAGTGCTTGAGGCTATATTTTATATAAGCTCTGGCTGCGTGTTTTAAATAGCAGCGTTACTCATTGGTTCTGCTGTATGACGACAGTGGGAGCTTTTGTTTGCAGCGTGTGAAGTTCCTCAGCCTGTGTGTCAGCCTGATCTCTTCCTCATTACTCACCAGCAGTATCTCAGCAGATTCTCCTAAAATATCACCTGCGTACATATTAAAGAACAAAAAAACCCTTTATGATTTCAGCGCACAGCACTGGGGCTTGGCGTCAATGTAGGTATAGCTCACACACTTATTGCTAGTCTCTTAGAAGTGACTCAGACACTACCAAGGGAATATAGAGCATATGATGTGTAGGGCTGGGCTGTATGGCGGTATGTACTGTGTGACTGTAGATATGTCAACCAACAGAGATTTGTTATAGAGAGATGCTATACTGTTTATACGGCAGTCGATATATATTTGTGAGGTATGAGTGGGCAGTACTTCTTAAAGTGATAGTTCATCCAGAAATTATTTTTTTCCATCACTTATTTACTCTCCTGTCATTCCAAACCTGTATGACTTCTTTTGCTCTGTGGAACATTTTGTCATGTTGCTCTCTTGCTGTTTTTGTCATTTTGCATCATCGTGCTATTTTGTTTATATTCACTAATATTCAAGGATACTGACAAATTTTCAAAGCACATCTCTTGGAGAATAGCAAGTAATAACATCACCACAGTATCAGATCTAATTCACTTGTCAGTTCTCAAAGCAGCAAAGTGAATTTGCTGAGCTGTTTCAACCCAAAATAATTTTGCCAACAGTGTGCGTGTTTATATCTCAGGTGAATGGCTACTTTCTGGACCCACTCCCTCCAGTCGCTGTGTGCAAAGTCAGCGGCTCTCTGCCTAGCAACGTTGTGGAGACGTCCATCGACGAGGGTATTGAGGCAGAGGAGGAGCGTGCTGTGCCTCTCGCCCCCTTCCACACGGCACGCTTTAGTCAGCGCAGGCATACTCTGTCTGAGGTCACCAATCAACCGGCTGTGCTGCCTATCACAGGTTAGTACTGCAGTTCTGTAGCGCAGACTATTAAATCTCACACTCTGCTCAGCTTTGTATGTGTAGCTCAGACTATGGAATCTCAGTCTGTAGTAAATTGGCTATAAAACATAAGATGAGAAAGATTAACATTTCAGTGCAGCGAGGGCTGTACAGCTGAGCACTGTTGCATCTATCAGTGTTTGTCCTCAACAAGCATCAGTATTTACACCCCCCCCGATAAACAATGACATCTTTACAGCTGACAGTTCACTGGAAATGCCCGATCTGGCTTATCAAAAAGTATCAATAAGTATCAATAAGTAACTGTGCATATAGAAAATTGGATCCAAAACTCACTACCACACTTGCCAGTTTTGGGTAAACTATTAAGAAGGTTTAAAAGGCATAACTATTTCTTACTGGTTGCATCAATGATTGCGTCACTCACAGAAACAAGCGCACTTGTTCCACAAGTTTTTGATTACGGAGACTATTTATAGTCTATTTATACTATACCTGTTTCTTCACATAAAGAACAAACTTTGCTCCCTAATTCAAATTTGTATAGTAATATATCACTGCACTAAAGTTGTTAGAACAGTCGCTAAGCTTTTTTTGTCTGCCTGTTTGTATCTCTTTGATATGCTCACATTCCTTGCATCAAAGCAAATCAAGTTTATATTTCATATTTCTCTTTAAAAGATAAAGCAAAAGACATGAGAATCATTTAAATGTTTTTTAAGAACATTAAAAAATAAAAATGAAAAGAAATTAAAGTTTAATTTTATAAACAATTATAACTAATTAAAAGTGAATGAAAACTAAAAATTAAAAGGCAGACAGAAATAAAACAATATAGTACAGTTTTTACAGAATATACATGTAAACAGACCTTTAATCTTTAACAGTTTTTAATCGGAACTTGTTTAGACTATTGTTTGTTCTATGTGTGCACCATGAATTAAATTGCATTTCCTAAAAAAAAGTCACAGAACCCAAAATTCCCTTCTGCTCGCTCACCACAGGTCTCAACCCATCCCTGGGCAGTATGGACTCAGAATACAGCATGGGTTCCAGTCAAAGTGACTTCAGTTTGCCTGAAGAGAATGCAGCTCTCAAAGATGCATTAAGCACTACAGCTGCCAGCTCCACTGCTCCAGGCTTCCTCAGCTTGAAGCCCCCTGACCCCACCCTACAGACGATCAACTCAGAAGGGCAGGACTCTCATAATCACTCACTAGTCAGTTTCAGAGAGGGGCGACGTGCTTCTGACACATCTCTAACACAAGGTCAGAAAATGAATTAACTAATACAATGCAGCTTCTATTCTTAATTAACGTGTTTAATTAAACTTACAATTATATTGATGAGAGTGATACAAAATTGCTAAACCGAGTGTGTTTTTCAGACAAAAGGTCAGCGTGACATTTAGATTCTTTATTGTTCAAATGTCTTTACGCTACACAGATTTGTAGGTCAGCAGAAACTGTAGACATATATCCATGCACATCCATTTACCCACATTTGTATGTGTATGAATGCAAGAAAATGTCTAGTGTGACGCCTCTTTGGTCTGTCCTGTTCTCTGTAGGCATTTATTCGCATGTTTGAATCAGTATCTATAGCAGATTTATCTGTACCATACAGAGCATTGTGACTGATATCCGACTTTCCACGATTCACGTCTGCTTTAAAAACCTGAAAATAATTTCAGTGATTCAGTTCAATGCTAATTATAGCAGCAACCCAAACTATGAGTCAGACCACCTCTGCAGCAGGCACTAAAATAACTCCACTAGTTTATCTATCACAAGACATATGTGTTTATTACACCTGTGGTTGTATAGGTTTAGGTGCGTTCAGGCAGCACCTCCAGAACCTGGCCAGGACCAAGGGCTTCCTGGAGCTGAACAAAGCTCAGATAGTGTTAGGAGATGGTGGAGCGAATGCAAACATCACCATCAACACACAGGAGCTCTTAGACCCTCATCACCTATACGGCCACCAAGTAACCATGCTGTTTGTAGTTTATTCAACATAAAAGCTAAGTGTTGAAAAATGCTTTCTCTTCATTGCCTTGACTTGATTTCTTTAATAATTTTAGGGAGATGGACGCCAGTGTCCAAGTGGAAAAGATACAATGGTGTTCACTGGTAAGATGCACCTGTATCTGCTGTCCAGAAGACAGAGTTTGGAGACACAATACCTTGCTCAGAGACTACAGGTATGACACTGCATTCCTAAATAAGACATTTTACTGTTTTACATAATGACCTTTTATTGCTGGTTTGTGCTGGTTGAACTGGTAGACCACTATAGCCATGCTTGACCATGCGAGACCATTTTAAAAATGTACTGTAATTTATTATGGCCTTTTTAGAGGGCGAGTGGTCTCGGAAGTGGTCAGATGTTTTATAAAGAGGCGGCACCACGCACTTTGGAGCAACAACTACAGGAGCATAGGTCAGGAACAAGCATTTAAAATCTCATTGAATGTTCCCCTAAATGTTGATAGTATCCTAAAGGACAAGAGCTTTGAAGTTCTGACACAGTTCTGTTTATTTGTAACCCTAAAAGCAGATTGCAGCAGAAGAGGCTCTATCTCCAGAAGCAGTCTCAGGTACAGGCTTATTTCCACCAGATGCAGCTGGTAGAGGATGCTTTCCCCTCTCCTCAGGACCCCCAGCACAGCAGCAGTCCCCTCTCCAGCCCTCCTTTTATGAGGACCCTGACCCCATTTGTGGAGCTCGGTACATCATCCAACCCATATAGCCCCAAGTTAGCCCACCACGCAGACTGGCCCCTGGCACCTCCACCCACATCTTCAGACAGCCACACGAGCTACACACCCTCCCTCCCCACAGAGCCTCTTTACGCATGGAGTCCTGCACAGCCCAGTCTGCCCCCAGGTAAAGCAGAGTCTCCCGCAGCCCAGCCTGCACCTGAGGTCCCCTTTCTAGACTGCGAGATGGAGAGTGCAGAGGCCCTGCAGGGCTGTGTACTTGTGAACTAAATGTTTACGGGTGAACTAAACCGCTCTGAGGCTGGATCTCAGACATGACACGTTTTAGGGAAGTTTTGAGGGAAGAAAACCCTCAGGGTCAACAAGATGGCATGGTTTGTGTCCAGCTACATATAAACCTACAGATCTTACCATCTTGTGCACTTGGTCCTGTGGTAGACCATTGTAGACCTTCTATTACAAAGATTTATTTGAGATGTGATAGTGTCCTGAAAATGTCTTTCGGTAAGCACAAATAGTATAAAATAGTGCAGCTACCTTAGAGTTTCGATCAGTATTAAAGCAATATTTGTTTTCCTATAGTACTTTCAATCTCAACGAGTTTTTGTTTTTATAAGTAGCTACTCAAGTTTTCATTGTTAGTATGGTGTGATTTTAAATAGTAGATAATTAACAGAGAAAGTGTGTAAATAGTAAGACTTATCTTAGGGATAAAAAAATAACAATATATATTAATATGTTAACGACTAAATAATGTGATGAATTTCCAGACCAGCAACATGTATTAAGAAAACCAATGTAGTAGTTTTCATGTTGACTTACATTGTACACGCTGAAGTACACTGGAGAACAAGGTTTTGAGTTACATGGATTAAACCAATCAGGACCCACAAAATTTAAGACGTCGCGATCATGACTAAGGAGCAGTATTAACTGGTGACTTAACTTGTAGTCTGCACTGATACTCAGTCTGGGTTGACTGGTTATCTTTTAGTAGTGTTGTGCCTTTCAATTCTTTTACCTTTTGGAGAATGTTTTCAGATTTAATTCAAGAAAATTCCAGTTGGAACTTCAGTATGAAGCACCTCTTTGACAGATTTCTCTGTATTTCGGTTCTATCTAAGTCTGCTACATGATAAAGTTGACATTTACAGTATAGCAATATCTAGAGTAATACTGATGTTTGAAATGGGTGTTGGTAGTAAAAATGTTGTCTTCTTATGCCTTTACAGAGAAGAGATCTTATGGTAACAATTTAAAATTTGTAGTCAGGACAATTGTTGATATTACTTAAGCAAACTGTTTTGTTATGGTTGTTTTTCAGTGCTAAAATGTTTCCCAATATGTAATCACAATATCAGTTTTGTTATATTCAGTTGAAAATGATGATTTTCTTGCACGAAAGGGGAAATAAAGGTTAAGCTATTTGAGTGAAAAACTCTGTAAGCCTGATATTTTTCTTTCATACCTGTCTTACATCACACTACCTCTTATGTTACAATTACTACAGCCTTACAGAAACATAACGTCCTTTTAACTTATATATTATTATATAATAACTTATTTTATTATTTATTATTTTATTTATTATTTTAACTTAGAACCCGTCGAAATTAATTTTAGAATTTTAGTCTGTTAGTCATGTCATAAAAAACCAGGGAATGTTTTCCCAGGCCCTGTGTTGTCATAAATTTCTCATATATCCTACTTACTGGCCCCTTCCATAAAATATTGTTCCAGGCACTGATTTTTAGGCACTGAGACACTCTGTGATAAACATTATTTAATTGTTGTAACGCTGTAAAGTGATGTCCCATTCATTTTACACTTAGTCTTAATGGCTTTACATGGTCATGACACAAAATGGTAAATCTGATATAACTTTGCAAGGTACAAAATTAATTAATGTATCTAGCTTTATGTTAATGTTTAAGTCTTTAAAGTTTGCATTTTCACCAAGTGGATCATCAGATGATTAAACTTTCTCTTGAGTATTGAAGATGTTCAGTATATTATGCAGTTATCTTATACTAGCAGAATAACCAATGACTTGGGTAAAACAGTAAATGGTAAAATAATACATTTGAAAGCTATGTACTATGATTTCTGAAAATCTGTTTTTACATTTTTTTTCATAAAATTAATGTTTTATTTTTATTGTCCTAATGTTCTGTAATGTGTTTTTGTTCTAACTTTCAAACAAAAACCAATAAATGTACTTTGAAACAAACTGCATTTTCACAATTATGTTTAACATAATGAACAGGAGGTCCCTGATCTCTCTCTAGTTTTTCGATCTGTCGTTAGTTGTCACAGGCCCAGTAGGCTATTCAGTAAGGAAATGTTGCAAAAATTGTGTAAACCATAGAACAGGCATTGTTTCATAGTAAATAAAACTTATTTCCCACAGGAGCGGAAGGTAAATGTAGATACATCAACATGTTTTGCATCTCAATAGCATAAAGACATAACAACAGAGCTGTTGAGCAGGAGTGCTGCATGCTGTTAAGAGCCAGTTAATTTCCCCTGATGGTTAGGCTGAGTTAGAATAGCACCAACACTCAAAAGGTGAGTCGTGATGTTCCAGCTGTTAACCGTTTATCAGTGAGCACGACAGCAGCAGCTACACAATTCAGACTCCACAGATAACAGCCTTGTCAGAATAAATACTCAGAGATGATGGTACAGGCTATTAGATCTTGCTTTTGCTTAAAAAAATGCCTTTTGTTAAGGTTAAAACCTTTATGCTTTTTTTTTCAAACTGCGCTTACTGTCCTCAGGACTGACTGCATTCAGTTATAAAACATTATTAAACCACCCTAACCTGAAGAATGCTACATTTATGCATATCAATAAATGAGATTTATGCATTAATTGACTTTATGACTGTAATGTAGAAATAATAGCTGCAAGCAGTGATGACGGGCCCAAGCACTCATGGTCACCTTCTGGTGCTTTAAAAAAAAACGATGCATAGTTGTCACATGAATTTAATTCTGAAAATAACTGAGGACTATTTTAAAGTAAACGTCTCTTGTGACACACTTCCTGTTGTCAGTTGGTGGCGCTATAACTGACTCACAATAGCCACATCATTGTGATCAACCCACAACCAAACCAAACATATTTTCTAAGTTTAATGTACATCACTCAATACACGCAGGAGATATAAGACACTTCCTGTTTGTCTTTGTCAAATAAATTTTTGCCATGGCAACACTACTCGAAATTAAAAATCTGAATAAAGTTTAAAAGTTTAATGCATTACCATGGCAACATAATTTTAGATAAATCCTTTTAAAATCCTAAACAATCAGCAATGTCTGTATGTTATTCTGAAGTGTCTGAAGTGTCTTCTGACTTAATGCAAGTTGACTATTTTAAAGTTTGTTTTACGTGACGCACTTCCTGTTGCCAGTTGGTTATGACCGCTATGACCGTGACTCACATTAGTCAATGTCATCAGATTTTATGGCCTCACCATGGCAGCATCATTTGAGATGTCAAAAATGACTTCACAATTTTGAATCTTTAAAGTCTTGGCATGATCACGAAGTTTGGTGACAATCACATGAGATCCCTAGGAGTAAGGTAAAAGTTCAGGGCATGCACTTTTTAGAAAATCAAAAATGGCCGACTTCCTGTTGGGCGGAGCCAATAGGTGTCAGTGAGGAAGTTGTTTGGGTCGACCAATACCCAAACAACTCAAGTTTGGGTGCCTGCATGTATGGCCACTGGGCAATACCTAAAGCCCACCCATGTCTCTACGATGTTCTAATGCTGAGGTATGGTTATTCATTTCATAACGTTTGCTCAGGTACTATAAAAGGTTGCTATGGTGTAGCTAGGGTGTTGACAGTTAACATGGTCAAATGTGTGTCTAAATCAAAAGCCAACTACCATGTCTCTATAATGTTTTGGTGCTCAGATACAGCAAAATTGTTGCTAAAGCATGGCTGGACATCTTCCATGATAATATTTAAAGACAATTTGCCAGTCTAAATCAAGAGACCACCCACCTGTCTCTAGAATGTTCTGATACCTCTTACCTTTTTCAGTGGAAGTCAATAGGGTGGTTGCTAGGGTGTGCCTATGAAGTTAAAATGTCACTGTTGCTGCTTGAGCCCACACCCACGTTACAACCACATTCTGATGCAGAGATGTGGCGTCACTGCCCAATGTTAAGTCCACGGGATTGTTTTTTAAATAAAAGTCCATGGGACAGTTGCTAGGGTACTGTAACTGGTTGCTAGAGCCCCTTGTATCCGATCCACGTGTTTACATTAATCTCCCAGCCAAAAAGATTCCAGTTACTCATTAATATGAGCGCCATGATTTACCCTCGAGTTGTGGATGGACTTTCACTAATTAATCTGTTCAAAAGTTGTCAAAAGTACACCCAACAGCAATTAATTAAAGCGAAAGCATTTTTTTAAATGCTGCCATCATAAAGACAACTTTAATGTTTTTCACATAACAGTGATAAACAGCAACTCCATATATCCTTGTAGCCTCCTTATATTTGGCTTTAATGCTCTTTATTTTGCGTTAGCATTGCAGCCAGATTCAGTACGTGCGAAATTATGACGTTCAACGCAATCTGTCGTGGAACAGTGACGTTATAGCCAAGGTGAATAAGATGTGTTTAGGCGCAGGTCTGCAAATCAGATATTTGATTTAAAAACCCATTTGAAAGTGTCCCAGATCGAATACGAAAATCTCGTGTGTTTGCACACATGCAGCACATTCTGATATGTCAGATGTGAGTAAAAAAATCGGAATTTTTTGCCAGTGTTAACGGCAATCTGATGCTGAGCTATGACATCACAAAATTCAGCCCAATGTTAAGTTTATGGAATTGTTTTACCCCACATTATAAAGTCATAGCACAATAAGCAGATTGATTTGACCCCTCATTCATTGGTTTCAACATGAGTTACAGGGATGAGTTACAGGCCAAAGTTTTGTCCAGAAAAAATATGTAAAAAAGTAACAATGATGCTTTGCTTCACAAGCAACACTAATATTCAGACAAAAAACAATAGGCATTTATAGTGCTTGGGCCCTAACAAGGGATATTTTGTCTTTTGTATTCAAAATTAATTTTTAACAATCCTGATCATTACAATGCCAAGAATCCCAGATATGTGGTAATGTTTACGATTTCCTGCAGAATTACATACAATAATGATAAACACTTTACAAAAATGTATCCTTAACACTAATCCGGTTCCATTGGTACATAGCACATTGTCATTTTAGCTCAAGTATCGATTTGCATTCTCTGGTGGTTGAACAAACCAATATGGCCACTCAATGGCTTCACCTCCTGCTCCGTTAGAATTACATCAGCAATCCAGTCCAACTGTGTATACAGATCTGTGGTTTGCTCCCATTTTGGCTGCTATCTGTCTGCATCACAGTAAAGTAACTGGTGTGCCCGTGCAAGACAGTCTTTTTCAGTAGCTACAAATTAAAAATGGCAACAGTGTCAACATCTTTGTAAATTTGTATTTTCTTTTTCTTCAGTTTATTTATTGATTCTGTATACAGCTTTTTTATTCTTTTTATATAAATATATAAAAGTATTCTTATAAAAAAATACAAGACTTATAAATTTATTAAAAAAAAATTTTATTTTTCAGGTTCAACCTTTCAGGTGATAGGTTAGTGTTGAGTTCCAGGTTTGTGTTTGGAAATGTATTCCTGTTTTTCAGTGTCTTTAAAAAATAAAACTCAAAACAGAGGCTAACAGCGCAGTACAGATCAAATGAATAAAATCATAACCCCTGTCAGGTCCCCCCAATGATTTAAACACTCCTGCTCACAACATTCCTGATCATTTCAGTCTAATCTTAACACTGTGTGTGGAGCGTTTCAGCACGGAGCGTTCTGTGAAGAGGCTGTTCTTTAAGGATACAGCAGCACAAACTATATTGGGCTTGACTGCAAACCAACACCCTAAATACAGCTAAGAAGCTGTAAAGAACCAGAAGAGCATTATCGATTAGCATCCTATTAATCTCAATAGTTGTGCTCACAAAAACAAAACTGCACGACAGTCCAAATAAAACTTACACGGGTCTTTGTGTCTCTAACATCTTTGATCTTTTTGTGACACCTAAATTCTTTACCCAGCAAAAACATGTCTGAGTGTTTCCCAGCCGATACATTGCATTTACTATTCCGTGTATGACTTAATGGATTACAGAAGATCTTTACACTGGAACTGGGTTACATAATGTTCTTTATTGAGTTTCCCCTTCTATCAAGGGCAGTGCGACCATATTCATATAAAACCCAAAGCACATTTTAATGACACTCATAATACAGAAGATACAACTTTACTGACTGCACTCTGAAGTCAACATCACAGGCAAAGCAAATGTGCTAATTGGGAGAAGGTTCATAAATGAACTATGTGGTTAATGAGGTTCTCTTTAATATATACTGGTGGCCTATGTAACCTGTACGCAAGAGGCATGCGGATGCGTTTATACAAAGAACACAAGTTAAACATTTTTAACAGTAAAAAATAAGAACATTCACAGAAAAAAATCTGCAATATAGTCAAATGGCACAGAAAGGAAGAACTTGCCTCCTGAAAATAATAAGGGGCCGTATTATTATTCTCTGTGTTATTAGGTAAAGGAAGGACGTAAAACTTGTCATGGTCCCTTTAAGAAGATGAGCACTGTTAAGAATTGGAAACAGAATCAGCGAATAAAAGGACATGCAGTTAGTGCTCCACGAGGTCTTGGTTCAACAACAGCCAGTGGGGTACAGGACGCAGAGTAATCAAAAGATAGCTGCAGTAGTGATTTGCCCTTCACCATACTTTACACATACTTAGGTCAAAACTTAAGCCGTACTTAAAATTAGCACTAAAAGCAACAGGGTTCAACGCGTCATATTAAATGAACGCTTGAAGTTACTACACTTAAATCTGGACAATTGATATCTTGAATACATCTAATAAACCTATGACGCAAAAATGACTAAGTAGTCATTAACATTGTTACGCGAGTAGTAAAACTCCATCTAAGAGTGCAACCCCAGGCTGATGGTCAGCAGGTGAAGAGATAGCAAGAGGGGCAC
The DNA here is from genome assembly GCA_036877575.1 of Botia almorhae. Taxonomy (NCBI): domain Eukaryota; kingdom Metazoa; phylum Chordata; class Actinopteri; order Cypriniformes; family Botiidae; genus Botia; species Botia almorhae. Next base: position 12,209 of record JAZGTJ010006649.1, on the reverse strand, counting down.
AGCAGTATTATTGTGGGTTGAAAAGCAAGACTATGTGGGGAAATTTCATTCACGGTTGAAGGTGTGAAGAGTTACAGTCAAACGAAACACTGAGAGAAGCCAAGCTGCCTAAAACATTTCTCACTGAGAGGGAACCAAACATTGATTCTCCATAAACGGTCCAGTGGAGGATCCTGGATGTCAATAAATACAGCGGAGGTCAGCTTGAGGCGGGTATTACGTTCAGCAAGCAGGTACATTAGGCCAGGGCAAGAACTGTGTGACAGAAACAAAAAAGGTGTAAGCAAAGGCAAATGTGTCATGAAAAGTTTAATTAAATGTGAGAAGTGTCATTTTTAGCAGCATTAAATAGAATATTGATCGCTTGAACACACACAATGCCAGAGGCCAGATACAATTCATTTAATGGCCTCTGTATGTTTGGAAACAGTCATTAGCAATGCTTGTTAAGGCAAGCATTACTATTGCTACTATAGCTCATACTAAAAGTTATACCATAGAAGAAGAACCACATTAAGGGATCAGAATATCACAGATATTTAGAGATAGACTCAACTACCCAGAACCCCTTAGCCAATGCCTAAAAGCCACCCTGAGCGACCTACAACCCTGTGATGGTTTTGACCAGACGATCACCATCAAAATGTTCTCCAGAAAAACACTCATTTCATTTGAAAGTGCTTCACCTTTAAAAGTACTTCACAAATGATTAAATGCTAATTCCACTGTCCTATTTAAATTTAGTTATGCAAACTCATAAACAGATGGCAAACTCACCACTGATGGCCTCTTGGGCAAAGTATTTGACGTCCATGTCTTGATCTGATGCCAGTTTCTCCAGCACTGGTTTCACTTCTGCTTGCAGACAGCTGTAATAAGACAACTCATTAACAGCAGGAACGTACGAGTCCAGTAAGTAAGATGAGTGTTAGTGGTAAAGAAACTACGGTACTGATACTCAAGATTTAAGGTTAAAATACAACTGCAAGCAGCAATTACAGACATATACTAAGATTCAACTTTGTCATCAGTGTCTCTATATGCTCTATATTGGAGTTTGAAAAGATAGTTTTTTCAGAAAATTTTAAATGCAAAATTTAATGAAGGAAAATGACATCATAAGAGGCGTTGGAGTTTGCATCAGCCAATCAGAGAAAAGAAAATGTTTCCTGGACATAACGGTCAAAGTTATGAGCAATGTTTAACTGTTGGGTTTGAGGTAAAGACTTCAAACTGGCAATGGAAACATAACAGACTGCCCTCTATATGTGTGCCAAATTTCAAAGCTTTCCGATGTACCACTTTATGAGTTGCCATAAACTTCAAGAGCAGAGGAAAACTAATGCATACAATAGTATCTCATAATATAGTACTAATAATACAACAATATATAATACTAATAAAATTTGGATCAATTTAAATCAAGTACTGCATCACATACTTGCTGTCCAAGACAGGTCCGATCCTCTGAAGAGACTTGGCCACATTGAAGCGTACATTGGCCACCTGGTCATTGGACATCTTTAAAACTACAGGAAGCATGTGTTTGGTGGTAATTTCCTGGCCACACACCTCAGACAGAGCCTGCAAATGATCAAACTTATAAATCAAAATGTCATTTTGTATAACTAAAAATAGCAAAATAGCACCGCAGTATTGATATCAACTAATGACAGCTCCATGTCATGTCTTGGATTTCTCGCATTTTACAATGATATGACGCAACACATTTAAATGTCAAAACATACGACAAACTGCATTTTGCCAACTGGTGCTTCAGCACCAATTCAAATGCGAGTTTGTGTAAGCACTGACTCACATTGATGCAGAAGAGGGTAGTCATCCTGTGCAGGTAGTTGGGGTCATTTGCCATTCCCAGTACTTTGGGCACAATGGTATTCTGGGCCCACTCTGCTCCAAATTTCTCCACCAGCTTCATCAGGTTACATGTTGCTGCCTCTCTGATAGCATATACTGAGGATTATAAAGACCAACAAATTGGTCTGTTGATTGCTGATTCAAAGACTATTGACAGACTCATATATACATATGATCACTGACAGATGTTCAGTTATACTCTGCTGAGATTAATACCTATTATTTGGATGCATCTTGTAATAATCATTTTTAGATATTTATCTGATTATACATTGTCTAATAAAACCACCAAACCTCCAAAAAAAAAACCTGTAAACGCAAAATTGTTAAGGTAACAATTAAGGTAACAATTAAGAAGTTTTATACTCCATGTTTAAAGCTTTGAGTACATGTAACTGTACTCCAAAACTAAATAGTTTCACAGTTCAAATGTACAGTTTTTCTTGGGAAAAACAAAACAAATAGACAATATATTGACAATATTTTGTTAGCAGTGTTGTATAAAATTTGGTCCAATAAAATGAGAATGTTCCTTCCCAATATAAACAAATTCCCCTGTTTTAAACTAGCAAAAGCAAGCAGCAAATGGTTCATCATTGTGACTTTGTACTTAGACTCCTATAACACTCTTAGTAACGCCCATTTTCTTTCAGTGACTTTCAGTTACTCATTATGTGTCGCTACTGTAATCCATGATCCAGAATATCATCATGGAATACCATACATGGAATATCAAGAATTACTGTGCTTGTCACGCTATGCCATGGGCCTTTTCTGTAAAGATCTGTTAGACCACAGTGGTGGAGTGGACAAAGTATTCCACAGACACCAGGACTAACAAAAGCAGCGCAAGATTCACAGTTGACTGCACACCAAAAGACTGCCGTACAATACACAAACATGGAAGCCACTCAGATGAACCTACCATGGTCAACGAGCCATGCCATACACAGAGAATTCAGCTTCTCATCAAAGAACTCTACACCCTAAAAACACCAGAGAGGAAACAGGATACTGGTTAGCTTATATTGGTTAAATTAGCTTACACGAGTCACATCAACTTGGATGCAATAAGCTAACAGGATAATCGGTTAAAATGCTTGGAGTGTTAAGAGAGACTGAAGAATAAGACCTGACCAATGGAACTTTCCGATCTCTACTTTAGGATAAAGCATTCTAGGACATTGACAGTTGGGACTCACCAGCTGTCCAGCCAGAAGGGGCATGTACTCAATGATAGCCAGTCTCACTCGCCATTTGGCATCTTCAGCTAGCTCAACGATAGCAGGCAGCAGAGACTGGGATAGCTGGCGGATTCCGATAACCTCGTTTACACAGTCCAAGTTTGAGATGATGTTAAGGCGAACCTCTGGACACTAAGGAAAAAGCATGATTTAATATTCCCATAACCAGTCTCAGCTTGGAAAATAAAGTCCACTTGCGCAAGTTGCTTTGACTATGTATTGTCAATATATTATATCACAATGCCCAGTCTTTATCTCTCATTAAATTCAACAAGCTTACAGCTCGGCATATGTTTTTGCTGTAGTACCGCAGATTTGCTGTTCAACTGAACAGCAGTGCAGAAAACACCTTACAAAACATGAATATATGATGACAGCCTCTGATCACTATGAACTACAGTTAAATGGCAAGAGCTGCATAAATTCTTTTAATATACTACTATTGTTTCACTGGGGGAGTAAAAAAAGCAGGTCTGAAATTTAAGAGTGTGTAAATGACAATTCTCATTTTTAGGTGAACTATTACTTTAAAACATGGATCAGTGCACGCTGCAGTCCAAGCGCTGGCTTTGTTCTATTTATTTCATTTAGTCAATGTGACTGACAGATGTTCAAAGACTTCTTGCTGAAAGCTTAAAGAAACGGATCACAATATAGACAGCAGCAGCCACTAAATAAAGAGATGAGACGAGTGATAATGTGCAGCACTCATCCATTCATCTCTCACGTCAATGCTTTGTGCTCTTCACTAAAAGGCTAGCATTAGCAAAGTCTCTCCTCCTCAGGATCAAAGTGGGCAGTTGCACAGAAGTCTCATCCATGACTGGAATATGACGCAAATTACCTCAGCCAGACCTCTCGCTCGCTCGCTCTCTCGTTCGTTCGCTCGCTCGCGCGCGCGCACACACACACACACACACACACACACTTGTTTTTATGACTTATGGGGACTTTCCATAGACATAATGACAATTTTATACTGTACAAACTGTATATTCTATTCTCTAACCCTTAACCCAACCCTCACAGAAACCTTTCTGCTTTATTACATTAAAAAAATATCATTTAGTACGTGTCATAGTCAGTTTCCCTCGTGGGGACCACTGACTTGTCCCCACAACGTAGGTGTGACATTTACTATCCTTGTGGGTACATGTGGTCCCCACAGTGATAGAAACACAAAAACGTACACGTACACATACACAATCAACTAACCTCATCCTTCAGCTGGGCCAGGAAAAGAGGAAGCAGATGCTCAACGGTGTTGTCCTTGCCCAATATGGTGGACAGGCCCATGATGACTGAAGCCAGTGCAGATTTCACATGCTGATTAGTGTCTGAGACGAGTTCCTATTGACAAAAGTAAACCAGATAGATTGCATCAACACAATTCTTAGGTATCTTTACAGGTACTTCATAACCAGAGTCGTAACCAAAAAACTGATTTGTATCACTCCAAAATTCCAGTTTTTAATGTATGACGGGGATTATATGGTATGATGGTATGTGGGTAAATCACATACTGCTCATTTTTCCACAGATCTATTACTCAACAATATATAGTCTTACTAAAACAAATTTAATGCAATTTGAATAAAAAAATAAATCAAGTAATACTAAGAAACACCTTGATCTTTCTTGAATTTGTATGTACTGCTCTTAGCCTGCAATCTTCACAGCTCTATAAATACTACTACAGAAACACTTGGCAGTACAAAAAGCCCTGTCCAATATGGACTCTCCAAGAGATCTCGAGTCCATGACATTTCACCACTGAAACTTTTACAATAAACTCAATAAACACTCATCCAAAGTGATCCACTGCAGATGGAGAAATGTATTGTTACAGCTAGCAGGTCACAGCAGAGACACAATGACACTTTGCTAATCTGATCTTGTTTAAGTCTTAGGAGTTTAGAGAACAGCTGCTGACTTCTCTGGCTGTAACTGATCCAGGATTGACACTGCACGCCAGTTCAGTGTAATGTGTACTGCAACAATGTGGAGCGCGGAAATTACGCTCAAGTACTCAGTCTGAAAAGAGACAGATTGCAGAGATGGTGTTTACAAACCCTGAAGACAAGTGCATCTTACCTTAACACAGGGGAGGATGTGTGCCATGATGATGCTCTCTCTGCTGTCCTCTGGTAAATTTTCACAGAATTCTGACAATGAGAAAGGTAACATCAATTGGGAATGTCACCACGCCAGTAGTCGATACCAATCAAATTTTCAGGATTCTCAACACCAATTTTAATACCACCCCTAAGATAAATATTCAACTGAAGACGACTTGGACTATCTGTGCAGAACCATTGCAAGGTTTATACATTCTTGTTTTTTTAGTGAATGAAGAGTATTTCACATAGAAAGACATAAATTTACTTGTCTCAAACTAAATGTAAATTACCTCAAGATTTGTAGTCTTTGCATGACACAACTTAATTAAAATATAGTACGAAAAATCAGTTACAACTGAAACATGCCATTGGGCATGCCACTGATTGCCTGTGTGTGGTAATAAACAAATGAAAATTTGAATGTGCATCATTTGAAAAAAAAAATACATAGAGACGTGTTTTGAAACAAAATCGTGGCAACAAAATATATTGTGACTTGATATTAATTATTGACAACCCTAATTAATATTAAAGAATCTCATATATAATAGGTCCACTTTAGGGCCTAATCTCACCTTTGACCTTGTTTGCAGCAGCTGCTCGAACCTCAGCCTCACAGTCCTTCAGAAGGTTCTGGAAGGCTGGCACTAGGTCATTCTTTGTGATTTCTGGACCTACGGCCTTCTGCAGCTATAAATTCAGAGAGACAAGCATGTCATTTCACATTTCCATATCAAAGAAACACTGCAGTATTTCCTGCAGACTGCGCATTACTTAGGGACAAAGGTACTTCTGACGTATGCTAAGATCCAGTCAGGGCTGCTTTAGCGTGGTGAGCGAGATGAACCTTTCACCCAGGCTTTTTCTAGCTATTACATCAGTTCGCCATTTCCTTTCCTGTAAAATATCTGCCATTTCATGAAGCTCAGGATAATCCACAATCCGCCTGACTGACGTAACCAAATAACATGAGAACGAGCCGCATTTAGGTCAAGTTGCACAACAACGAGCGGTGTGCATAGGAGCAGGATTACAGTCACAAGTTATCGGTTATGGGTTTTATCCTGAAACTGCTGAATTAACCATAGAGGAGCTTTCCAAAATTTTGAATTACGTTATATTAGCAATATAAAACAATCCACGACAGTCAAAGTCAGAGGGCATTTAAATGCACATTTTAGAGGGGCCTGCATAATCCAAAAACCAATCATGATTATTGATCAAAGCATTACTTGTAGATCTACTCCTGTTGAGTCAACATTTTCTATTTATAATCAATGTGTTTTTGCAACATGAGTGCAAATGAGAGCAGCATTGGTAATTGCGTGAATGTTTGTCAATTGGAGACAGTGAGTTCACACTGCACGACAAGACAAACAGCCACATGAAACCGTAAACATCAAACACGACTGATTATAATGGATTGGGAGTGTTGCAGTTTTGCCATGTTTTTATAATTTCTTTTAAATTTGAATAATTGTTTTGTGTTTAATGCTGTTAATAGCACTATTGCAAAGTTGACCGTTCAGTCAGTGTCGTGATTTATTGCTGTATAAAACAGTAATAAAGAAGGTGCAGCCTGCATAAGCTATATTAGTCTTTACCTGCATTGAACAATTCACATCACTGAAGCAAAGTTTAACTATTTTTGCTCTGATTTTTGCTCTGTGAAGTAATTGTCTCATGTCCCTCGTTCTGCTGATATTTTTTGCCCTATTTATAAATGAAAGTGATGCACCTGTGAGGTAAACTGACTCGTTAAATTCATTTTGGGTTCATTGTCAGTTGTGTGATGGCAGTTCACATGGATAGGAAGGGTGAGGAGCTGCTAAAGCCGACACTGACCTAAAAAGAACTCTGAAAAAGAACTGAATATGTAATGCACTTGCCCCCCCAAAAATATTCTGAGGTAATTATGTTGGCTCGAAAAAGTTATTAGACTTAAACTTAATAATGGTGTTTGCCAAAGGCGCAGCACACTACTACTATCTCACATGCTAGTCTTTCTGTCTCAGCTACTCTATCCATCATTCTATCACATGTATCACTCTATATATCACTGTATCAGACCCTTCCTTCCTTAAGCCAACAAAGTTTGTTGTACAATTTTTTTACCTTATCTAGTTTATATTAATCGACATAAACTGAACTATTTCAAAATCACAGATTTTGTCGTAATTGTGCAGCCTTGCATGGCAAACTGTGTTGTTCCACTTTTAAGACAACACATCATAACTCAACAAAAGCTGTTGGTTACAGCCCTAGTCATTGTTGACATAGACAAAATCTGCACATAATGAAAAGTAAGATGATTTACATCAGAGAACTTGTCAGCAACCATGTAGCGAACCCTCCAGGACTTGTCCTCTGCTGCCTGGCGTAAGGTGGGCATCACCAGAGCTTCCAGGTCCTCTTGGGGCAAAAGGGTGGCAATGCTGACACCAGCCTCTACGGCCAGGAGACGAACAGAGTCCTGAAGCAAGACAGATGCAACTAGAAATTTAGATTCATCACACAGAAATTAATGATATAAATGTTTACATTAAGACAGCAAAACAAAAGCCTCAAATATTTACCATACATTTATTTACCAGCACTGGGTTATATAAACACAATAAAAACTCTTCAAGACCGCAGTGGTCATGTCATGCTACATGCGCACCGAACCTTTGAGTGTGGTTTTAGTTATTATACCATTACACTGTGTATATTTTAGAATGTATTATTGAAACCAGACCTGTTCATCAGATGCCAATGCAGTAAAGAGAGAAATGATGTCACTCTTAACATACTCCAGCTCCAACACTTTGGCAAATTCTCCCAGTTTGGAGGCAGCTGCACGGCGCACCATGGGAGTGTCATCAGAGCACAGGGTACGAAAGTGCCTGAGGAGAGAAAGTACGTGTATAAACATGTTTCCAATTAAACAGAATACAAGGAAGATGAGGTAAAGTTATTTTCCCATTCTGTGTATTTTAGCATCAGGTAACAGTTCTGTTATTATATTTAGCCTTACTAAGACCTATTCACATGAGCACAAATATTCACCGTGTACAATATCTGAAACAGAAACAAGGCATTGTTGTGGATTCAGCAGGAACATATTTAAAGCTTTGTTTTGCAAAGGTCATCACCAAAATAATATTTGAATTATTTTTTATTTAATTACATTTGTATAATGTGTATTCCTGGTAAGCGTGGAGCACAGAGCTGTTTACATCATTGATTACAAAGATTAAGGATCATAAAAAGATCATCAAATGAAAAGAATGACATTCAAACAACTGCTGGCGAAATGCTCATGTTTAATATCATGTTTAATATATATTTACTATAGCTTCTGTACTAATATTTCTAAAAAATATGCCTGTATTGTTGTCATTATACAGTGCAATGACATATATTCCTATGACACGTTAATTTTATCTGTACTGACAGACGGGTTATATTTTTACACTTATCTGCATTTTCAGATCATTCTTGGTGTAAAAAAGCCTTTTAATATTAAATATAATGTTTAATATCCGCAATGGTTTTATTATAGCAGAAAAGCCCACACACATGCATGCACGGACACACACACAAACTTACTGGCGGATCTCTGCTTTGACAGTACTGGAAACTCGTGGGTAGCAAACACTGAAGAGCCCACAGGCAGAGGTACGCGATGTGAACCAATCACCGCTGGCCAAACGCTTCACCAGAGGCTCAAAGTGAACTTCCAGGTCCACTGGAGAATGCTCGTGGGAAATCTTCCGAAGAGACTCCACTGCCTTGTCCCGCACAACTGTCTCTTCAACTGTTGCCAAACTTTCCAATGGGGGCTAAAAACACACAAGACAAATCAATCCTATACCACCGCAAATTAACATTTTTATTGAGTGAATTTCAAAATGACATCATACTGTGAAGCTTACCAGCAGACAGTGCACGTATTCGGGGCCTCCAACCAGCACGGTGAAGTTACCCAGCTGCTCAGCAAGGGCAAGCAGAACTTCATCCTCATCATAGATGGTATCTGTTTAAAACGGTGTGTAACAAATCACATCTAGTTACTACCATGATATGATCAATTTGAAGGTATTACACATACAATTTTAAATATCTACTATCGACAGGTATTAACAGACAGCTGTCCTTCTAAACCACACCTGTGAGAAAAGGAAGAAGTTCTGTGCGTGTCCTTTCAACGCCTAATGCTAGAGCGATGGTGGACAGTTTCTTAATGCTGTTCAACCGTAACTGTAGTGAGAGAAAAAATGAGAGTCAATAATAAGTAATTCTATAGTGGAGTACAGACGCCTATGCTGACATAAACACTTATTTTGTTGTTATTTTTATTTTTGTGGGTGATATTAACTATTGAGTAATCAAATACATTTTCAAATACACGTTTCGTTAAGTTTCAAATTTCTCGCTTAAGCACACTTGCTGTTCTTACTACAAAATTAATCTGGAGCAGTACAGATGTCATTGGGTTAAAAGGAAAACAACTAGGCAGTCCAGTTAGACTTTACCTCAACTAGCGGCAGTTTATTTTAAAAGGCTATGTGCTGAAATGTCGTGATGCTACTAATTCTCTATTAAAGTAAGCGGCGTCGTGATTTACTAGGTAAATAACCGAACAGCTAACACGGCTAGCCAATCACACTAACCGCTCTGAAGGCGTCACACCTTATTTTAATTTAGGGAACGAAATAAATTATCACACAAGCGTTATTAAATTTAGTTCCACTAAACTGCATCTTAAATTCCCTAGCTGTCAATGAATTTCTTGCGATATGTCGTATTTCCAGAACTCATACCGGTACCTAGCAGGCCGGCTAAACTAGGACAGGGCCGCGTTACAGGTTTATATTATTTATGAGTTATAGACAAACGCTCGAGCAGCTTTCTCAGTCTTGCAGTTAACGTTAATCCATACATTCAGTTTACCTGAACGTCTTCATTTCTTAATTCGTCAATTAGCACGGCAATAGGGTAAAGAGAGTCGTCGCTGTCTGCTCCTGCCATCTTGGATGCTAAAGGCTGTTCGGCTAGTTCCTGCTACGGGGTTTCTCGCCACAGCTGCCTGGAGACCGGGCACGAGCCTGACGCGCGCGGGCCAGACCAACAGAGACAGCTTCGTGCACGCGCACCAGAGTGGGAGCTGTCAGGAACCATTCTTGTGCTTTTCCATCTGAGCCAATTCAATGATGACAATTTTTTCTGAAATAACTTTGATTTATTTAAAGACTCTTTAGCTAAAATTGTAACACTACAAAACTATTACAAAGTATATATTAAAGTTATAAATATATAGCATAAATTATGACATAAATTACATCAACAATATTAAAAAAACCAATGCTAGTGTTTATTAAAAGTGTTTCTCCTAATACTGTTAATCCCCCTAAATTTAGGAAACGACAACAAATATTAAAAATAATCAGGATAAAAAGAGAGAGAAACCAAGCAAATTTAAAATGTTACCAGTTTTGGAAAAAACAGCCATGAGAACTGAGGAAAGCATTATTTAATATGCACAGAAAATGTCTTGTATGATTAAATGGGTCTGTGTCGTACCATCTGCTCTTCTTTCAGTTGTTAATTTGTTTTCAATGAAGACACACTGACATCCATTATTCATATTAGGCTTGCTTTTGTCCATGTTTCTAAAAAGGATGGGCTTCACATTAACCAATGATTGCACTGATCCAGCTTGCCGTATTAAAGTAACTTTACATTAAGTTTGTAGTTTATCTTGTTGTGCAGGTTAGTTTAAGGTAGTTGATGGTGATCAAGATCAGCATAAAAGGATATCAATCTGGAACCCCTGCTTAAAGCAAGGTCATGCGCATGAAGCATGGCAGCATTCTACAGCTTAACAAAATAGTCTATTACTTGCTATAGACAGCAAAGACAGCCATGTACAGGGCTCTTCTAATACACTGCAGGCTTACTGTTTTAAAAGGCTGGGTCATTCCTGGTCGTCTGCCGACACAAAGTGCCAGGTGGCTGATCCTTCTAGCCCAGACAAGCAAATAGCAGGACGATACACTTACCTACTTTCATCATCTTTGTGGCTTTACAGATAGTAGATCATTGACCTAAATGTGGACTTAAGAATGGAACACACACTGTGTTTTTAAATGTTCATTTTGTCTTAATTAAGATTACAGGTCACAGGAATGTATGCAAGTGATGGTTTTTTTATATAAAATGTCATGCTGACTACCAACCACGATTATGAAATGAATTTACTGCGTAGTTATTATATAATATTTGCAATGGTAAATGTTAGCAATGTAATTATTTAAAAATACAGGTTGTTGATATTTGCTCTGAAAAAAAAACTTGTGGTCCAATTCATTTGGATCAAAGGTTCACCATTTAACATTTTAAAAAGGAAAATAAATAAAATCATTACATTTTTGAAAAAAAAATTAACTTTCTAATAAGTATGGTATTGTTCTAATGTTTATAATTGATGATTAAATTCCATAATGCATTGAATTTTCGTTGTCAGACATATACAAATGCAGGTTTACAGCCAAATATAAAAGTTGAGTCGGCGCTACTAAAAATATACTTAAAAATTAAATGGATAAACTTTTAAAATTTAGAGGTTTTAATGCACTAAATCAGAAATGGTAAACTATTGAAACATTTGTCATGTGGGATTTTTGCTTTATTTAACACTTAATTACGTTGCAACAAGAAAGCTGAGACCAGCGCTTGTCTCATCTGTTTCAAAGGGTTTTCCGCATCATAGGGGATAGCGTCAATGGCAGGATTTAAAAAGGATCAGTTCCCTGTACTGTTGTGGGGCTTAAGATGTCGTCACTGTAGACAGTTTAATAATCCCATAAGCCACACACTCATTGACCTAAGCATGTTTATATACACCCACAATCTATAAGACACAGCAAACATATTTTCTCTCCCACAGACTCAACGATGACACACGGAGGAAATGATGCGTGTT
>JAZGTJ010006648.1:3623-16914 GCA_036877575.1 Botia almorhae | reverse complement strand
ACATGCGCACACATAGCTCTGCAACTATTACACATTAAAGTTTTAAGCATGTATGTGAGTTCAGTATGTTGTGTAATGTTTGTGTGTGTGTGATTGTGTGTCTGTGTGTGTTCTCATTTACTTCGGCACTGTTTTGGCTGCTGATTCAGTGCTTCTAAAACTGGGAGTAGGTGTGCTTATTTCAGCTTCTATGAGTGTGTGTATGTTTGTGTTTGTCTATGTCAGTGTTTGTGTGTTTGTATTTTAGCGAACGCGTTCAGGTGCCAGGGTGTATGTGCGACTGTGCGTCAGGCTGCTCTTTGTTAGGTAAATCCCAGTTGATTATGCAGTTCATTGTGTGGTTGTGCTAGTGTGGCGTCCAGAGAGCTGAGCGTGGAATTCTGACAGGGTGTCTCGCTACAGACCAAATGACTCTCTGATTTTTCTGTCTCTCTTTTTGTTCTGTCGGCCGACGCTGCTGTTCGCACAATCCCTCCGTCTAATCGCACGCGCAGGTGCGCCCAACATTCAGCTTTATTACCAGACATGTGCACAAGTCTCAGGTCTTTGAGGTAGAGAACAGTTGTAAGTCAAGTCTCATGTTTTTGGTGCAGATCCGAAGTCAGTTCGAAATCAATCCAAGTCTGTTAGAAAATTCCTTGGCATAATAGTTACTTTAGATGTTAGTTTTATAGATCTCTAAGTGCACAGTAAATATAGAACTTTTGTTTGTTTTCTTCATGGTAAATGAATGGGTAACCATAGTGACTGGGATCCGTTTTCTCCCCAAATACAACATACAAATGTAGACACATGTTATATATTCATGTTATAAATGTTATACTACCTATATTCAACATGACAATCATCACACAATCCGGTTCAGAGTGTTAAGATAAACCAAAACTACACATTTTCCATATAGACCTAAAGACTTGTTTTGTTCACAGGTCTTTAATTTGGAGTCAAGTCAAATTTCAAGTCAGTTGTGTCTAGACTGTGAGTGTAAAATGATTCTCAAATCAATGTATTTGCAAGATTCCATCTCTGTCTAAAACTCCCCTGAGCTCCACTGCCTTGTACAAATACTGCATTACTGATCACCATTCTCCAAAGTACTAGTTCCAAGTTACCATATAATCTGTTCCAAATCACCACACTTTCCCCACGAAATTGCTTCCACTTACTTTTTTTTCAGACTTTTTTCAATTGTTATTTTTCACACACCTGTATTCTGATTTTGAGAGAATGAATTAGGGCTCCTTCAACCATGAAACCCCTTAAAACGTTTTGTCTCGCTGTTTCCCTCAAAGAGTTTTAAACCGTGCAGTTGTGCCAGTAGTCTCTATTAAAGTGTCAAGTGTTTCTACGGTGAATCAGTGTGTGAGATATTTTAGACATGTCACAGAGACAGGCTTGTTATTTCAACAAAATGTTCATCCAAAGTTAAATACACCTAGTACTAGTAATAATGATACAACTAATCACTAACGACTGCTGTTTACTAGAGAGGCTTCACCTAGGCTACACCTGCTCTTAGTTTTCAAAGCTGTTAGTGTAAATAAACAGGGTTAATTTAGTCAGAAATATCATAGTGAATTAAGATTTGTGGTGTTTGCTGAAACTACGTAATTAAATATGAATTCTAATGCATTTGGAAATACAAGGCAGCCTCGTTCTGTCTCTGAGCCAAAATAATTATTTTCTATGGGCACAAGCAAAACAGGAAAACAAAATGGATGAGAGTGACAGCGTTTGACATTTGCCTAAAATGGCTATGCTGTCGCCTGAGGAACTCTCTGCCTCCGAAAGAACCCTTTGACCCCATCTCTCCCTCCTTTCCTCTATTCCACCGTGATGTGCCCCATTCGGCTCGGGGGAGACAGCGGTGGAGGGGTAAGGACAGGGTGCGAGGAAACGCTGTGGAATGTGCTGGTGTAGAGGAGGGGGACAGTCAACTCTCCAAACGATTTTTTCTTACTCCCCTCAGCAGGGACTTGGAGCTGTCTTTTGTGTCCTAGGTCTCAGTCAGATGTGTTGTTGAGACAACCAACAGGAACAGACGCCTGACTCAGTACAGAAAGGGAACCTAGGAACCACACACACATATAGAGGAGTAAAAAGAGAAGGATGTTTTAGTGAGGTGCTCATTAGAATGAAGACGCAAACACACACACACACACACACACACACACACACACGACGTGCATATTTAACACCTCTAGCTATTCCTATGTCTCTCGTGCACTATCAGGGACAGAAAGAAAATGCTTTCTGGCGGTATTTGAAAAGAGGGTTAAAAAGACCCTATTCAGCGGCCGCGGCCCTTTATTAACACGCGCGTTGCTGTAACAGATGAGGGGGGGAAAGCCCTCGCGCGCGGCGGGGTTGGTCTCGTGCTCAGGTACGATGTCCTTTCTTGTTCTCTGTGCTCGTCTGTCATTGGTCAATCACGGCTCCGGGGTGGGGGCCTGTCCGCTCCCCCACCCCTCCTTACGGCGGCCCCCTCGCCTCTGTCTGGGCGAGTGAATGGAGGAGCGCACAGCTGCACGACGCTGCTCAAACTCGGAACGGCCCGACCGGCTGACGCGCTGCTGTGCCCCGTTAAACTGGTGCTCTGATTGGGCGAGGCGACATCCACCTGCTGTCTCACAGTCGCTACTACCGATTCCTATTCATGAGCATCCGAGCTGAGGCACGGGAACTGGAAAACGGTCATTTGGGTCGGGGGGTACGGGACGACGTGCACCGGGCGATGCTTTGGAACGAGGAAAGCCGTTCTGTTAACTTTTAACCTACATCACGCACTTTCGCCCTGCGCTCTCTGCTGGAGTCTGGAGCCGGACAAACGCGCCTAACCTGTACATCACTTTCGCCGCTCGTCCTGTCACGTTGCTGCTGCGCCATAGCTTCTCTCATTCGGTCATTGATATGATCGATCAGGGGTTCCTCTGTCTGTTTGTCCTTCTCTGATTTATATAGAGCACAATTTGAGTACAATAAAAGATACCTCGAGTTGCTTAAAAGAGAAACACGCGCGACTAGAGAACAGTAATGTTGCGGTAATGTTCCAGGAATGTCACACGGACGTTTCCAGTCATTTCATCATCATACGTTGGTCATTTTAATGTCATGTATGACAGAGTGACGATTTGCGCCGCAACTTTCTACGCACCGAACAGCACGTAAGCAAATGAGAGAACACAGGCCGACCTTTATCAATATTGTATTTTATCTTATAGCCTCTGTCTTGTATTTTATTGTATCTATTTTAAGTTTTCTTACGCAGGTGGCTCAGTGGTTTTGCGCTCTCTCCTGTTGCGCGCATTTAAATGTTCAGCCCGCACGGATGGAGAGAAAATATTCACCCTTTCGCCCAAAGCCCTTATTATCGGAGCGGTTTAAGCACCAATCAGCGTTTCCCGTTTTTGCACCTTTGCTTTCGGACATCGCAGCGGCTGGACAACAGGTGCTTGAGTCTTCCTCGTATTCGCGTTGTCGGAGCTCACTGTCACGTTCACTAAAACTACTGCTGCCATCGGCCTCAAAAAGCATAGGTTACAATAAGAGGAACCTTTAAAATCGCCTATCATTCACAAAATATGCCGCTTTTTCTTATTCGTTACGTTTTGGCGTGGACGTTTTGGCAACGGCAGGGAAAAACTAGCGGTGTTTTTTAAAGTTTAGGGATATGACGTTATATTTGTATCGGAAAGAATTTCCTATAATGGTCACAGCGGTAGTAGTGACGACTATGGCAGTGGCATATCTAGGGGAAGAAACAGTGCTTCGTTGGTCTCTTGACCACAGCTGTCTTGTAATAACATATAGCTCCACTAGATGTCAGGTCTTCAAAATTTAACTGTAGTCCTACGATTTCTGTGTACGGGTATTTTAAATATTGTGTATTATTGTGTGTATGGATGTATATATTTTAAAGACACTTCTTTCGTTGCTCTTTGCCCCGTATGGCTTTTTATTCCTATCTGAGAATGCTCAAGACTCATATAGGGATGGAAGCCATGCAGGGCTGGGGGACTGTGTCGTCATGGAGACCTGCCACTGGATCCAGATTTGGTGCCAGATGCCACTCTTTACCTGCCAATCATGTGACACGCACACCTGTCCTGGCATCGTTTCGGGCACAGATGCCCACTGAACAGCAAACCGCAGAGAATATTTGATTCTGCTCTGCCAATCAAGTGCACAGACGGCTCTCTGAAGTCTCATGCACAAACACACCCTAGCCGGACATCTGCTGCCAAGCGACACTAAGACAGCTGTTCATTTGCATCAGCACCACCAGGTACATACACATAGGCACACACACTTAGTCAGACCCAAATGTTAATGCACTTGACTGAATGAGGTTATAGCCTCCAGGACAGATGTGCAAGGAGTAAAGAAACTTAACGGACTTCCTGAAGCCATAATATTTAATACAATTCTACAAGTCTGTTAGTGCACAGGGTGCACAGCTGTCCTATGTAACTGCTGTATGTTTAAAACAACACACATTTCATTCATTCATTTCTCACCCTTCCATGTGTTAATCACAGCACAGATCTTCACGACCAAAATGGAACCTTCTGAAATAATAAAAGAGTGACTGTACAGTTATCTGTGTGTGTTATATATGCGTCATATATTAATATATGAAGGTGTATATTAAAAACATTACCCTAGTACAAAAATATTTCAATAATCATTGAAGAGTTGAAGACATGAAACAGAAATTTAGATTTTTAATATGAATCATTAACTTATTAATACACATACAATTATTCATATGGATAATTTAATAATTAATTTAAATGAATACGCACAATATTATTACTACCTATTATCTAACTCACAATAATAATAATAATTTAAATATATATTACAAAGATTATGGACATTACTATTGTTAATTGTAAGTATGTCCCATGTCCCCAAGAGCTTTTTTTATTTAGCTTAACATATCTTTAGGTAAGTCAAAAACATACACGGTCATCCTCCTCAATAAGCTTTCTAACGACCATCGCCACACGCTTACTTAAAATAACTTTGCGGAACACTGACCTCTAGCGTTTAAGTGATCACACTGCACCCCGGTTTCTAGTAGGATGCGGATGTGACGCCAGCACCCAATTCCCTTGCAAGCGAGTGCACGCTTTCGGTGTTATGAAAGGTGGAAAGGGTTGTGTTAAATAACGGGTCGTGTATGTTACATCACACAAGTTCACGTGAAGTGTAAGTGTTACTTTCTCTGAACACACCAGAGTCCAATCTGCAACAGTGTGGGAGCTCAGAGCACAAACAGCATGGCAAAAAGAAAAGATGCTAAACCAAAAACGGACACAAAGAAGCCGAAGCGCATCGCAAAGAACAAACCGGCACCCAAAAAGCAAAAAATCAAAGGTATCCACTTTGCGTGAAATCTGAGTTTTCGTGACGCTGTTCAGATTTGGAAACGGCTGTTCTGTTATGAGTTAGTTAAATGTTTCATGCAGTTAAAACTTCAAAAGAATGAACTGAGTGGTTTGCGTTTAGCGCACGCCTGCTGCAGACAGCTGCAGCTTGCAGGTGTGCAGTAATTCGCTTGAGTTCTCATCTGTAGCTTGTTATTAACTTGTGCGTTTCATATAAAACATTTCTCATTGCCAGTAGAGCGTATATGACTCTCTTATATGAGTGTGGGCGTGTCTAGCATATTTTTTGGGATCAGTTATGGGTTTAAGTAATGTGGCAGTGTATTTAAAATGACTTTTTATTATAAGCTTTAGAAGAATAATATGTATTTAAGGCTGAGATCCTCTCTGTCGCCATCTCTGTTTGTTTAACCGTAAATTTACCGTTGTGATTCGGGGTACACAATCAGCAAAAGATGGAGGTGTCTATTCAGAACACTGATCTGTTATGTGCTTGCCAAGTGGCTGATTTTTGTTTGGTTTTAAACTTCAAATTGCAGCTTTAAAGTAAAGACACAAAACACAAAGTACATTTAAGTCATAATCACAAGCCTTCACATATTCACAAGCACAATATGAGGTCAATCAAATGTCAGAACAGCAGCTGTCTGATCTTTTCTTCCTGTTTTTTTCTCTCTTTGCTATTTATTTTTTAGTAAATGTCACTCATTCAGCTAACAAGTTGGATTGTCAAACTATCTCTTTTAGAAAATGCAATAATTACCAAAAACAACTTAAACTCCAAACTGGGATCTCCAGCATCCAAGAAGGTCAGAAATCCTTCTGATGGGAAGAAAAGTAAATACTTCCAGCCAGAAGAGCTGGAGGACATGAGTGACCACAGTGAGGAGTTGAGCCCCATGTTTAGAGAGAGTTTACCGCCATCAAAACCAGCGAAAGAAGAAGAAGAAGAGGCAGAAAGTGATGATGAGGATGACTGGGAGGAAGTGGACGGTACGTACATAGTGTTTGCAAACCACTGATTTCAAAACCTTGTAGCTCAACTGGTAGATTGCGCTAGCAACGCCAGGGTCATGGGGTTAATTCCCAAGGAATGCATGGGTCGATAAATATATACTCCTCTGAAAGTCAGTTTGGATTAAAGCATTTTCCAAATGCATAAATGTAAATGCTGTATAGATTGTGTGAGAAAGAGACTTCACCAGGCCTGTGTGCTGTTTAGCATTCATGCATCTTATGTTGAGTTGTTTGTTTTCTCAGAGGTGGCAGAGATGGACTCAACAGAACTTGCAGTTGAAACAAAACCTGTGGAGATTGAGATCGAAACTCCAGAGATGGCTAGCAAGAGACAAAAGAAGTAAGTGTGAAGGAGAATTTAAGAAAATCAAGCTTGCAAAATAATCTGTTTAATTTGGCAACTGTCATTATTTACTGAGGCAAATGTCTATCAGACAGTTGCCTTCATGTTCATGCAACACTTTATTTTGAAACTGTGGTAAGAGATTATGAAAATACTGATATATGCTGGAGTAGATGACTCCAGGTGAGATCTGTCAACTAAGCTGTGATAGTCAGTGACAGATGAACACAGTAACACCATGACAACTATTTCCAGGGAGAAAAAGAAAGCAGAGTTTGAAACTTATCTGCGTCGAATGATGAAACGATTTAACAAGGAGCTTCTGGAGGATACACATAAGGTGTGTGTTTTTATGTTGTGTTTTTCTAAGCAATCTGTTATAAGTAAATTGGTCATTGTGTGTTGTTTTTGTTGTTTCTTATTTGCGATGTCATCCAGGTCCACCTGCTTTGCTTACTGGCCGGCGGGTTGTTCAGAAATAGACTCTGCTGTGAGCCGGACCTGATGGCTATTGCCTTGTCAACACTGCCCACCCACTTTACAACAGTTGCAACAAAACGTGTAAACACAGGTTTCCTTGAGGGGCTTCTGAAATGGTAAGTCTGATTTCAATTCTTATTGTGGGGGCAGATTTTTTCCCCACTATGTGTTAAATGATTGATTGATCTGTTGTGTTGATGGACAATTGCATTCTGTCTTTCTGAATGCGTTGTGTATGTGTAAATTAATAATAATATTTGTGGTGTGACCCCGCCCAGGTTTCAGATGACATTCACATTAAACCCCGCCTTACCTGATGAGAAGGGGGTGGAGCTAAGGGCGGTTCTGGAGAAGCGGATAGGATGTTTATCAGCAAGAGACCATGAGGAGATGACTTACGTGAGCAAGATTTGACTTTCCTTAACCTGTAAAATCTCCTGGTATAATTTGTTCTCAATCATGATGATAACAGATGGATTATTAAAAAAAATAAGTAGAAACATGAAAAAAGCCTCATAGAACTGTATTTTGCTGCCTTTATATGCCACAAAATCTGTGTAAACAGTAAGGCAGTTGGTTAAAAGAAGTTTAATCATTTTTTTTATTCTTTGTCAACTTAGAGTTACATTTATACAGAGAAATAAGTAATAAAATATCACCATAACAAAACGTTGTATCTAGAACATTCAAAATAACATTTTCAACATTTTGCTGTTAGCTGGGTAACTGCCTGTGATTTGAGGCTTTGATCTGAGGCCAACTTTATTCATTTCTGACTGTATCTATAATGTAATTTCCTGTAGCTGTTATTATTGGTGCTGAGGTCACTGCGACTCTTCTGCCGGTTGGTGCTGTCATTACAACCCCTTTCTTTCAAGCCACCACCTGCCTCCAAGGTGACGTTTTAGATTCTCCGTGTTATTTTCGCTTGTGTGGAAGGTCATGTTGTCTTCTATTGCATTTGACAGACAGACATTGTTTCTTTTATCAGAATAAAACCAAACCTACCAAAAGCCCCCTTACCAAACATCAGTCTGAGAAACCTTCCCCAGAGACTAAGGTATCTCCTGGGTCCAAACGCCCATCCGTTGAGACTGCTGCAGTAAAAAAAGAGGGAACAGGAGGAAAAAGAAGGAAAAAGAAAGGAGGCGAAGGAGGTGAGAAAGAAACATCAGGAGGACAAAAACCCAAAAACAGCAGAAGAAGAAGCATAGCATCAAAAGTATCATATAAAGAGGTGAGCAGTGAGGAGGGAGACGAGGAGAGTGGGGAGGAGTTTGAGCCAACCAATGAGGATGAAAGTGACTCTGATGGTGAGGTCATGAAAATATGCAGAAAGGTAAAGGAAAGCGGCAAAGGTCGAGCTCCTCCGAGGTCGAGTGAGGTCAAACAGGAGGAGGGGAGTGAAGAGGAGGAAGAAATGGAAGAGAAAGAGGTGAAGAAACGCAGATCGTCAAGAAAGGAGGGCAAAGGTGAAGATGAGTGGTTGGAGGTTTATTTGGAAAGTACCGGAAGGTGGGTGTGTGTTGATGTGGATCAAGGGGTCGGGCAACCACAGCTTTGCGCTGATCAGGCGACACATCCGATCACTTATGTGGTGGGTGTGGATGATGAGGGATACCTGAAAGATCTTAGCAGCAGGTACGACCCCACATGGCTAACGTCATCAAGGCGGCGACGGATCGACTCGGAATGGTGGGAGGAAACTATGGAGCTCTACAGATCTCCAGATACTGAGAGGGGACAGAAGGAGGACCAGGAGGTTTGAGTGCACCCATACACAAACACAGTTACATCATGTGGATGTGACATACATGCAGATTCAACTATGCTTTTCATCCACAGATGCAGGCAAAGTTACTTGACAAGCCATTCCCAACATCCATAACTGAATATAAGAACCATCCACTGTATGCGCTAAAGAGGCACCTGCTGAAATACGAGGCTATCTACCCTCCCACAGCTGCTGTGTTGGGGTACTGTAGAGGCGAGCCAGTTTACTCACGGTAAACACTTTACAGTCATCTATGTGTACAGTCTATACCTATATTTAATGTGTGAGGCAGCCACAACATTTAAAATATGCAGTATGTGAGTTTTAATTTGTGTTCAAATTATGTTGTGTTTCTATGCTGTTGTTTGTTTTTAGAGACTGTGTGCACACACTGCATTCTAGAGACACCTGGTTGAAGGAGGCGAGAACTGTTCGACTAGGAGAGGAACCGTACAAAGTGAGGCACCTTACTGTTTCCGGCATGTCTTGATAACGTTGCTGTCTTTGTTCATCATTTTTTTTAAATTATTTTAAAAACTAATTTCAGCAATATTGTAATACAGTCTAATATTGGAATACAATTCTAAATAAAGTAAACTTTCAACTTAAGATGTGAAAACAGTACTGTTGTTTTTCTTGATTGTGAGCAGTCTGTGTTTGTGGTTGGTTAAGTAAGTCTGTAATACATTTTGTGGTTCCTCTCTGCGGTCTGTCAGATGGTGCTTGGTTTTTCCAATCGTTCTCGAAAAGCCAGGATGATAACAGAGCAGAAAGATGTAAAAGATCTGCCTCTGTTTGGACTCTGGCAGACGGAAGAATATCAGCCTCCCCTCGCCATTGATGGCAAAGTGAGTCGGTTTTAAATGTGTAGCTGTGTATGATCTACTAATCTGTGCTTTGCAGGGCATGTCTGAACGTGTGTGTGTGTGGGTTTTAGGTACCACGTAATGAGTTTGGAAACGTGTACCTGTTCAGGCCGTGTATGTTACCGGTGGGATGTGTTCACCTGCGTTTGCCGAACCTGCACAGAGTAGCTCGAAAACTAAACATCGACTGTGCGGCAGCAGTGACTGGCTTTGATTTCCATTGTGGATTCTCACATCCTGTGTACGTTTGTTTAGCTGTTTGTAAGGGATGTAGATGAATAGTTCATGTATCGTTTTAATGTATACTGGATAGATTATTATGTACACGTGTATAAATGCATGTTCTGTATGTTGTTACAGTACTGATGGATACATAGTCTGTGAAGAACACACAGACATTCTGCAAGCAGCCTGGGAAAATGAACAAGATATTGAGCAGAAGAAAAAACAAGAGGTGTGAATCTGTTGGTTTTGTGTGTCTTTACTGCCTTAAGGTGAAACTTGTTGAAACTTGAATGTTTGGAATCTTTTAACAGAAACGTGAAAAACGTGCAGTGGCTAACTGGACCCTGCTGGTCAAAGGCCTGTTAATAAAGGAGCGGCTGAAGCGTCGCTATGGGCAACATGGACTCGCATCAGGGGCGGGGCTTAAGCAGGGAAAAGAAGGCGGGGCTGAAGGACTGTCCTCAGATGAGGAAGAAGGCGGGTCTCAGACAGCACCACCCTCTCTGGCTAATTCGTGGCCACAGAACAGACAAGAGGAGCAGGAAGAAAAGATTGTAAGACGTGTAACTAAACGAGAGAAATGTGGGGAGCAGAAACATCTTTTCCCTTTTGAAAAGGTGTGACGTCACCTGCTCTCTCTTTTCCTTTTCATTTACTTCTTTAATTTCTGCATCTGTATGCATTGATTATCTACAAACACATGTGAACAATGTTATATCATTACACAATCTCTGATTATTATATAAATATGCTGTATATACTAGGAGATTTTGAAGATGTCAAGGTCTAGACACATCTCCAAGCATTTGTTTAATGTCATCTTTTCAGATTCTTTGCTGTAGATTTGTTTATGTATCAAGATGCATATTTTTATAGAACATGCTGTTAAAACATAAAAAATAAACAAATAGTATGTTGCAAATATTCGTCTCTATTTATTATGAATTCGAGACAGTTCTGTTTCTGATTCCAGTTGTTAAATGTCTCGCACCTGTATTCTAGCTTCCCTTACGATCTATTTAGCGCCACCTGGTGATTTGATCGGAAAATAATTTGTGAAATCTGACTGCATTTTTGGCCATTAATTAACAAACACTGCAATACATATTTTGTAAAAGTTTACTTTTTACAAGGTTTTTTAGTTACGTTGTTTATTTTAGCCATTCGCTGTTAAACACTATATCTAAGGTACTTGTTTTCTGATGTTTGCTTTGATCTTTCAAACAAATGTAGTACATATTGATTTAAATGTAATATTAGCAAAGCATTAACAAAGAATCCAAGTTTTGCGGGATTAAAATGAAGTAGCTGAACTCTCTGCGCATACAAATCCATTGCAAATCAGGTTTCATGTTTTGTTGACCTACATTTGCATGAGAGCGTGCTCTTGTGACTTCCAGACAAACACACTCGCAGTATGCATGTCAGTTATGTGACCCTCCACAGCAAGCAGTCTGTTCAGTATGGAAAACAGCTCGCTTGGACACGGAAGTGACGTCGCTCTAGAATCCCCCCGTACTTCCGATCTGTTGCGAGTCGTCTAACCGAACGGATCGGATCTCTGTCTTGAAATCTCTCTTCAGAGAGCGTCGAGCAGCGGCCCGACGCGGTCTGGCAGGTAAGTAAAGCCGGCGTGTTGGGTACGGTGGGGGGCTTTAAACAGAAATCAGAACAGCGGCTTTATCGAACAGACCAAAACGGCCTTGTTTACATACGAATCCCCGAGCTGGAGTGAGCGCTGGCGACTGACTGCAAATAAAGCTCCTAAAACTACAATTATGAGACGTGCAATACTTTAAAGCGCTTTTGCGCGGACGTGCTCTCTTTAAACCACAGGCTTCCCGTTTTACAACAACATTGTCAGTGATTAAGTGGGGGATAGAGATTCCTGCGTATCGATCGCGCTGCTGTATGTGTATATGTGCTGGAGCAACAGCTGGTGCGGCCCGATTCATGAGGAGTAAACAAAGCAGAAACCGTGCCGTGAGTTTGCAATCCTCGATCTACCCCACCCGACCCCGAGGCACCTAAACCGTGATCCGTAACCTTTCCGCTGAGTGTGATATTAAGCATGTCACCCACCGCGTTACTCTCTATTTATAGTCTCAGGTGGAATGCGAGGGACAGACAGGCACGCGCGTGTGAAACCGGGACAGGTCACCCCATAACTGGGGTTCCGTCCCATGCAAGATCGGACCCGGTACCGGACTCCAGGAACAGCCCACTACCCTGCCACCCCTCCGCCCGTTGCACGTCGTAGTGAATGTGGCATGAGTGTGTATTTATTAAATAGGAATGTGTGATTGTCATTTGACTTACGCTCACACACGCAAATCTCTCTGATCACGCGGCCTGACCTGATCCTGCTGTCCGGTCCAGCTGTCTGTCGTTACGCCGTTTAATCCGTTTTAACGGGGCGCTAAGCCGCTCTGCACGCACGTTGTCCTTCTGCATGAGTTTATGATTAAGACAATCTTCAGATGTAGATCTCAGTTTATGTTGATCTGTGTTATGAGAAAAACATTCATTGGACCTGTGGATCAAGCTCAGCGAGTATCATCGACCCTCCATGAAGTTAAGCAGCAAGGCTGTTTTGAAACACCAGTCTCATGTTCGGAAGAGGAATTATAGAGCTTATGTAGTGAAATGGTTTATCTGTATCTAGATTACAGGTTTGCACACTGTGGTGAATCTCTCAGCAAACTTCATTTTGCATTTTCAACTGCATTTTGGGCCTTTTTAATTTTGTGTCTTCAGAAACACAGTTTCTTGTCTGTATTTTCCTATTTTTATATTGTTTTGGAGTTCTCCTGGGTGTGTAGCCCCTCAGCCAATAAAATATACTGGTGACGTGCACTTCTGGCCCATAAAGGAGGGGCCAAGTTTGAATGTTGTGTTTACAAACAGTAACTGAAAAACCTGCATAGTGCACCTTCAGAAAACATACATTTCATTAAGTGCGACTACACATTTGACTGGCAGTGCGTGTGATATGAAATTTGACCATTTATTAACGGCAATGATGAATAATTTGCTTTTGTTCTCCGTTTCAGTATTTTTCCTTCCTCAAAGCCCATCTCTTGCTCCGAATCCCCATGAGTGACGGGGAGTGTGATTTCTTCTGCTTCTTTCGTTGCTGTTAAAAGCCGCAGGGCCCCCTGGGATTTGTGGTCCGGTCTGGGGCAGAGGGCAG
>JAZGTJ010006647.1:9260-24452 GCA_036877575.1 Botia almorhae | reverse complement strand
TGCTGGACTGGATTGGCCAACCCCAGGCTTTGAAGAAGGAAGACAGATTCATGTTCACCACCTTGGAGAAGGTCTCAGCGTACAGATTCATCTTGCCTTCATTATTATTCGGCACTCCAGTCATATCATGGTAGAGAGCAAAAACTTTCTTGTAAGCATCCCAGCCAAATTTGTCTTGAAGCTTAAATAAAATGTTAGGGCAAGAATTAAATGTACATATAATTATGACCTTTCAGTTTCAATTATCACTCACTGTTTTTTCCTTTTTCTACTGTTTCCCTTTATATTTAAAATATTTTAACTTCCAAAACAAATCATTTAAAAAAATGTCTTATTGTTTTGGGTTGACTTCAAAAAAGACAGATGTAACCGATATTATACACTACCAGACTGCAATGATTAAAACTTTCAGTGTTTAAAAACGTGTTAAACAGGTTTAAATAAACAGTAAAAATGAACATTATAAGCAGTCTGTTTCTACCTGCATATATGTCTCCAAAGCTATCCACATACTCCAGTTTTTTAAATCCCTGCCACCTTTGGCGTAATCTCTGGCGCGACCCTGTCGTTTTTCTAGGGTCATGGCTGGGTGAGCATTAGCCCTGTTCACACCCAGCACCTCCTCGTGCACGTACACAGACCACAGGTTGCAGGTGCACTCGGTCGTGTGTGGAGGGAACTCCCAAACTCTACGCTGTTGATTATGACCCAGCTCATGAATAGCTCCCCAAAAACCACTTTTACGGGCCACAGCTATGTCCATTAGTCTTGGGGCGGAGTCGGTGTGCATCATTATGGGATAGCCAGCGTGCATAAAGCCTGGGGGTGAAAAGAAGGGGTAGAGGCTGGTCTGTAAGTTGTCTGACAGGAACAGTAAATGTGCCAGTGTTATTACCAGAACAGAATGAATGTATTTAACCAGAACTATTCAAATTATATTCTTTGGAACAAAAAGGAGATTATTTAATTATCTTAATTTAATTATCTGTTATGGTTAAGCAAATTCAATACAGCTAAGATCACACACTCATGAGCGTGTGAAAAGGCAAGAACGTGTGTGCAGTTCACTGATCATTCTCTTAAAGTACTGTGATCTTTTTTAATAAAAACACAATTTCACTATAAAATTGTGATGGCTGCAACAACACTTTAAGTCACCTTGAATTGAGCCCTGTGTTGTGTACAGCAGATCCGGAAGCACAGCGCCAAGGATAAGTTAACAGTTAACAGGAAAGTTAATAGTGCCTCCGGATGTAGCATAAACAATGCTAGTAATATAGTCAAGGGGATTTTATTGTTATATTGCTTAAATGACAGATAATCTGAGCACATTAGAAATTATCAGTAAGATGAATATACTTTCTTACTGCCATTAACAAGCTTTGAAGTGATTTATATTGTACTGCTGTTATATGGAATCCACCAATTTAATGACATCCAACCGGATATCATTAAATTATCTCCTTTTCAATTCTGAAAAAGTAAGAAAGCCAGGACGGGTTGGAAATAACAAATGAAATGATGACAGAATTCTAATTTTTTTAGTAGCAGTAGCACCTGCTACTGTTCAGTATTCAGTAATATTGGGATAATATATGGGAATATTCAGTAGCAGCCCATACCGCAAGATATCTGAACATCTGCAACATATCGCTCCTTGCGGGGAAACTTTGCAGGCTTTGCCGCCAGGTCAGCTATTCCTCTCATAATGGAATCCCAAAGTTCTGCCACCTCATCAGGGCGATCCAGTTTCCGTATACCATTTGAATCCAATGTGATTATGATGTTCTCAAATTCAAGCTCTGCCCAGGGGGCTGGTGCCTGTCGGATCCCACCAACCCAGTCAGCTACACTGGTCTCTCCTGAGGGACAAATCAAGCATTCCAGATTTTACCACACACCTTTATGACCATTTGTGTGACAAGCTTAAATTTCTTCTAAATCTTCTAAATATAAAAGTTTCAAAACCTCAGTGTGGTGTTCATTAAAAAAACCCAACATTCAGCATTCTTACCAGATTTGAAGTATGGAGCCTGTATAGCGACCTGCACCACAATTTCCACCCCATCCACTTTACTTTTAGGAGGTGCTACTAGGTAGATAAGTCCTCCCCATAGATTCCAGACCTCGACCATTTCTTGGTCCACAGGGAATCGCTCACAGACCACAGGAGCCCGTTTCAGAATGTTTGCATTGCCAATGTTATCTGTCTGGCAACCAATCTGGACCTGCAGACAGTCACATATCATGTTATTATCATGTTAATAGTATGTTGTCACACCGTATTCATGTGCAATAAGATTGTGTATAGTGTAACAAATTAACAAAAAATAGCCACATATGGCACAACTACTATTGAAATAATGTACTTGAAGGTATAAACTCTTGGAATAATGTACTTAAAGGTATAAACTCAATCACCTGCCATTTTTTCCCAACAAGCTCTGGAGGTATTGCCATGTATGTTTTCATGCCGGAAGAAAGATACAAGCCTGTGCTGATCCATTCCTCAGAGTCTAAAAAAGTGATGTTATGTTTAGGGAATATGCCGTTAAACCATATATGCATTCTTGAGCATATCAGATCTATTTCTACTACTTGCTAACTTGAAAAGGAACATTCATACCACCAGTGTTTGCATTGATACGAATTCTTGCATTAGACACAGTGGGCAGGTCAGGTCTGTTCTTGATGATGTAAGGCAAGAGGGCATCGGGGTCAGGTGACACTTTGTACACTTCAGTCCCAATCTGAAGCATCAGGTGGTCTTTGGGATTTTGAACAGGACGCTTACAACACACCTGTGGAACACCAGCCTCTTTCACCATGCTGGTAAAGACCGTTACCATTGAATTGTAGGAGGCACAGTCATGTGTACGCATTTGAAGATAACTGGCACAATCATTGCCTAGCTGCTTCAGGCAGCCCTGTATGTTAGAAGAAAGTTTTTGCCCCTTGGTTACATGCTCCCCAAAGTCCTTTAGCGCATTACGAAAGTGGTACATCTCTTTATCTATTTCTGAGGCTTTGTATAATCCTCCTTTTAATGTGCTGCTCAAAATGCACAGTCCCATCTTATTAAGAATACGATTTCCTGGGTAATCGGTCATTACATTGCAGCCAGGATGTTTGTAGGCCCAATGCCAGGCATGACCTCCAATTAGAAGCCCACTACCTTCTGCAACAAACTCTTGGATCTGCTTACACAGGGCATCACTGTAAGAAGTGCAGACATGGACACTAAGATCCTCTCTGAAGTTAGTTAACTGGCAATCTAGACCAGATTTGCTCAGTATCTTGTGGGCTCCTCCAAGGTTGGGTGTAATCCCAATAACACCTTTACGACCCTCATCAAGCCACTGGACAGCATTAATCAGGAAAGTGGACAGAGATTCACGACCCATGTAGCCTTCATGGGTTATTACAATTACCCGTCCTTGTCCAAAGTAGGCTCCAGCAATAAATGCTTTTCCATCTGGAGTAACTCCAATAGGAAATGCTAATGGTCCATGCACCATCACCTCAGATGGTACAGCCCCACCTTGGATGTCAAACTGACTTACATCTTTTAGCAGGAATTCTAGGTCATTTTTAAAATCCTTGCCTATTCTGAAAAATAACAATAAAGTGGTTATTAACAGTCTGAGAAATGTGTCTTCGAAAATGCATATGTAAAAAGCTAAAATGTCTGCTGAACTTACGATACAGCAAGCCAACTGGAGGGAATGTTCAAAGGCACAGGAAATACATCAATTTCTCCTTGTTGTTCCGAAAAGTAAATCCCTGCGACACTGCACACTTTGTTTCCGGGGAAATTCCGAAAAGTGTTCTCCTGTGGATGAGCCTCAGCCCAACTCCATGCTTCGCCAGCAATAATCAAACCACCCCCTGCTTTGAGGAAAACAATCAAATCCTTTGCACAAGCATCAATGCTGTAAGCATCGGTAATATATATAGCCAACCCCTCACGAAAATCTCCAAGCTCTGTGGTCATAGCTGAGTAGCACAAGTTGTTAGCTACTAGACCTAAACTCCCCTGAATCCCCACCTTGCCGGCATCATCGGTACATGGCATGAGCCACATAAGGGCATTCTCTATTAGGCCAGGGAAACGTGTCAAGTATTCCTCATGTCCCAACACCACCACACGGCCCTGACCATAACGGGATGCAGCCATCAGAACCTGACCTCTTGGATTCATGGCGAGTGGAAAGGCATTGTCACCTATTAGCACAAGATCACTAGGCACTGCTTTCCCTCGTAAATCAAGCTCCCTCAGACCAGACATGATACTGTAGTAGTCTTCTTCACGTGCCATGATGACTTACAAATGATTAGTTAATCAAAAAGCCTTTTTTGCTCTTAAATGAGTTCTCAAGCAGTGTAAGTGTTCAAGCAGTTAAATGGTCCTGACTGGGTTTCAGAGTTCCTACACAAAGACAGAAAATTATATACAGGATGAATATAATTTAGTTATACCTACACTTAATTTATCATAATTAAATGATATTTTCTTTATATTTACAGTATAAAAATATACGGTCATGCTCAACAATATGCCCAAATATTCAAGAACAAATAAAAAATCTTCTACATCCTACTTAAAAATAAAAGTTTATATATCACTCTAAAACTGAACAAATCTGTAACGTGTATCAGGCTGTTCAAAGTTCAGTTCATTAGCATTCATTAATCAAGCACAGACTCACCTTTGTACTGTATATAAAGAAAGGCAGCATTCCTTCTCAGCTCTGTGTAAGTACTGCAAGAACGTTTTGTATAATACTTGGCCTCACCCATAAGGAGCACACCCAAATACACCCTCTCCATTTTGTTTGTGCATTCCAAAAAATAAGGTGAGACATAAATAGCTTTATCACAAATCCAGCGGGGAGGTGCCCTTCCAAAAAATAACCGCGGTTTTCTTATACTTAAAGTCTAGTAACCATGTTTTTGGTGTATTAATTACCATTTGTTAAATCATAGTTTTACCATATATGGTTTATTGGTTTTAACCGTGGTCTTAATTCTTATGATAAACGTAAGGTTTGTCATCAAATAAACACTGCAGAGATAACAGACTAAACAGGCTGATACATATTGCATTGTTTGTGCCATTTGTATTGATTTCTATGATTGTTATACAAATTTTAAACGAATAAAGCGTTTGGGTTTTAATGATTCAAAGCAATAAGTTTAAATTTAAATTAGGTGCTGCGGTATTTTTACGTGATGTCAAGAAGTATAACCCTTATAAAGTATCATGGCAGCATCATTTTATGGTGATGGTATTAAATTGTAATACTAATACCATTGTATTTCTAGTGTGTTTAAACCGATTTTCTGGTAATAAAAGAAATCGAAACCGATTAAGTACTTAAAACTACACTAAAACATTAAGTTGTATTTCCGTGGTCTACCAAACCGATACGTTACTCAGGGATTAGTTTTTTAAAATTTATGATGGGTCTTTCACACTTATAATTATGATCTGGGGGGCTATTATTAAAAATATCACAATAACTATAGTGTTGGACAGACGAACGAAGTGTCCCAATGACATCGGAACTAAACAACTGATGCAGTTTTACATCGGAAATGTGTACGTGTCGGACCAGAGAAGCAAGAACGGAAAAAGTTAAAATAATGTAAGTTTTCGTGCAATCGACAACATTTTGTTGTTTATGTATGCTGCATTTAATAAAACTATCGTGTCCCGGCATAAGTGTGCATTTGGGAAACGTCTGCTGGTGAGATACACAGAGTGCGCAGACTATAAATATTACTGTTGTACAAGCCTGACTCGTTTTTATCATTTTTACACATAACAGTATAAACAATGTCCCAAAACGAAGTTACAGTCTAAATGTATGGCTAATTTTATTAAATGAACATAATTTCCAGCTGTTCTTACCTGTGATTGAAGATGCAATGCACACTAGTAAGTGTCTCTGGAGCTCGGGTGGAGCTGGCTGATGGTCGAGCATTAATAGTTGGTCGAGGTCCTGAATTTAAAATTACAGATAAAAAATGCTCAAGGCATCAGGGTGAGTTATCAAATCACATTAATCCCACCCATCTCATTAAGTCAAAATGTGGTACATGTCGCGCTTGTGCATATTTATAAGGAGTAACGGAAATCTTTTGATCGACAGTGAAACTTGTGGCCAATTATGCGAAACAGGAAGTTCTGGTAACCCAGGTAAATATGATGAATTGTAATTTCAAACTAAAAACTAACCCTTTACATAAGTTTTATTAAAGTGCACATATGCAAAGTATATATATAAATGCAAACTGTATGTTTTTTTCCACAGCTTGGGCCCAACCCATCTTCCATAGATGGTCAGTGTTTGGGTCGGGGCGAGTCTGCTTGTTTGTCTTCTGGTTGCACTCTGTTTCTAGTTAACCAGTCCCACTCATTCACTGTGGAGTTTGCTAACATTTCAAATAGCAACTCAAATCATTCCCACGAGAAGGAAAAGAGGCAAGCAGTAGATAAAAGCAGGGACAGTGAGGAAACAATGGAGACGCGGAGGTCAAGGAAAAACATCCAGGATTACTTTACTCAGTCCTCTAAAAAGGTGAATTACCAGGGTTATATGGAACTGTTTAAGAATTTTGAAAAATAATTATTTTATAAACATTTCATATGTATACATGAAGCATAATTTTATGTTTATACTATATTATTCTTTAGAACTCTTACATTTTATTTTTATGCTGTTTACAGCTTTTGTCTATTGTTGGTTCTGTATGTTATTTGCACTGTTAGATGAGGAACTAGGAAAAATCACTACATGAGATTGCATGTAATTTATTTGAAACTTGAACCTTTTTTATGTAGGTTGTTAGCCCTCAGTTGATACAGTGTCGACATATATTAAAGGGATAGTTTACCAAGAAATGAACATTTTCCATTATTTACTCACCCTCATGTCATTCCAACATATATAGTGTTGTTTACTTTATCTGCCATAGTTAAACAGAACAAAATAAATATTGCCGCATGGCTGTACCACAATGCACCACAATAAAATTGTACAAATGGAATCTATATAAAAATACAAACTTTTATATATATATATATATATATATATATATATAGTAGTAGTGTGTGTGTGTGTTATTTTGTTGCAATTGTTTAATCATTTAGCAATGTTTATACTAATAAAATTGTATTTCTGCATAATGAACATAATTTTGTCCCATAACTAAGTTTCACTTAATAATGCTATTTAATTCTAAGTGTAGCATAGAAAATTTGACTGCATTTCCAAAAAAAAGGAAAAGTTTTATTTTTGATATTTGAGCTGAGTTTATATAAATTTTGATGATGTCATAGAGTTTAAACCGACACCTTCTTGTTTGTTTTGACCAGGTAAAAAAACGGCCACATAGCCCAGATGATGATGTTCCTACGAAACGAGGGCGTGGCAGTGATAATGAAGAGGAGGAGACCTCAGCTGAGGAGAAGCTTATGCAGCTGCAAGCATTAGCTCAGAAAGCAAGCAGCACAACATTGGATTCCCCATCAACAGAATCCAATGCACCATCCTCTACCTGTTCTCAGAGTCACTGGCAACAAATTGGAACCCTTATGCTCTTCACTGCTGCAGGGGTTTCAGATAGCTCGAAAGTAAGTCCAGATCTTGTTTAATAAAGCTTATTGTGTGGATTGAGTTGCTGTTTAAATTTATATACTATGTAATTCTTACGTGGTGGCTCTATGTACACTTCTATTTAATGCTATTTTATGTATAATTCAGATTGCAGGGTTTGACATTGATGGCTGTATTATCACCACTAAATCTGGGAGGGTGTTTCCTACAGGTCCAGATGACTGGAAGTGAGTCTGACTAAGGCCTGTGCTACACGTGACTGTCTGTTGTTTAATGTCTCCCGTTATAATTTAGTCTTTGTTCTTGTCCAGGATTCTCTTCCCAGAGATACAGCCAAGGCTGGCGAGTCTGTTAAAGAAAGGATTTAAGGTGCCTCTAAATCAACTCTCCCTTCAGTTTTCTTAATATCTGCTGAAGTTACATGTTTTATATGGCTCTTTAGAATACTTCATTCTGATTGGTCAGTTGTGGCATTTTGCAGTCAAATTCTATAATAAATATTCTGTCTGAATTGGCAGTAACTGTCCAGTTGTTGTTGCTTATATGTGTCTGTTTTAGGTGGTATTTTTCACCAATCAAATGGGCATTTCTCGAGGCAAATTACAACCTGAGGCCTTTAAGTCAAAAGTTGAGGATATCCTACAAACACTGCAACTGCCGGTCCAGGTTATTCACATTTAAGCTCAATATTTTGATGGCAATTTACATTGTCACATGGACTAATACTAAGGCTGGCCCTTTTCTGCATTATATCCAAAGCAATGTGTGATGAGTCATTTTTCAAAAGGTTTATTTACTTAAGAATATGAAAGCATTGTGTTCTTGTACAGGTTTTTGTTGCCACAGCACCAGGTATTTACAGAAAGCCTGTAGTTGGAATGTGGGAACATTTGTGCAAGAAGGTGAATCGCTAAATTCTCGTAATCGTGGTTACGTACAACAAGCGCAACATATTTAGTTAAATTATATATTAAAATGCTGTTGTGTTCTTGCAGGCGAATGGTGAGGTCGCTATTGACATGTCACAGAGCTTCTATGTTGGGGGTGAGCTAATTCAGTGTAGTGTTGGTTTTGATTTGCTCCATAGTTTAATGTTTGTCATAACAGTGTAAAAATGTAATATGGTCCATAGTAGGTTTATATCAGTGATGGTTTTTCCTTATTTTTTCAGATGCAGCAGGTCGTCCTGCAAACTGGGCCCCAGGAAAAAAGAAGAAAGACTTTTCCTGCAGTGACAGACTGGTAATCAAATCGACTGTCCGAATCACACATAGCAGATTGAATGACTGTTAGTTAGAAGAAGTGATTGACTCTTTTAATAGCAATAATATTGGCCACAAGGGGGCACTTATTTTTCCTTTTAGTATAACAACAATTTGATTTGATTTTTTGGTGTGATTTTTTTTTTTCTTTTTCTTTTTCTTCTGTCTGTACTTGCAGTTTGCCCTTAATATTGGTCTTCAGTTTCACACCCCTGAGGAATTCTTCTTGGGCTGGAAATCTGCTTCGTTCAACATGCCAACTTTTGACCCTGTAAACTTTACCTCACATTTTGTTTTTGTCTTCATGTGTGAATATTATTATATATTATGTGTGTGTGTGTTTTGTGTGTATACACACACACACACACACACACACACACACACACAAATATAAATGTATTTTTGTATCCCGTTTTCCAGAGGAAATTGGACTCTAAGATGCGTCTGTACGATCCTCCTGATGCCTCCCTCACATCTGCCCAACAGGAAGTCATTGTTGCAGTGGGATTTCCCGGATGTAAGTCTTTATTTTTTATGTGTATCAAAGTTTTCTTTCCTTGAATTCCTTCCAGGTGAAAAGTTCTCATGATCTCACACAATTTTTCCTTTCCCCTCTTTTTAGCGGGAAAATCAACCTTTTTCCAAACACATATCATTCCAAAGGGATATACTTATGTGAACAGGGTGAGTTTGTAAAACATAATTATATAACAATATATATACATATTACAATACAATACAATGCAATACAATATGCGTGTTACCTGCAGGACACACTTGGCTCCTGGCAGCAGTGTGTGGCAGCATGTGAGCGCGCTCTGAAGGAAGGCCGAAGTGTAGTAGTGGACAACACTAATCCTGATCTAGAGTCTAGGAAAAGGTACCAAGCCCTCTTTCCAAAGCAGAGGCTCATGCATCATTTGAACTCATAATAGTTTCAGCTGAAACAGTACATTGTTTAGCGTCCTTTCTTATTCTCTCTTACATCACAGATATCTGGATGTCAGTCAAAAGGCTGGAGTTCCCTGCAGATGCTTCAATTTCACAACAAGTCTGGAGCATGCTAAGCATAACAATAGGGTACAGTAACTGTGTTTCCTGTCATTCATCTTACTGTCATATTTAAAGACCACATTACAGTAAGGATTACAGTAAGTTACAGTAAGGATTTGTTTTGCTGTTAGTGCATGTGTGGTATCTTTGAGGTTTGTGACAGAGGTCTGGCAACATTTTCTGAGAACTGGACCATCATCTCTAAGCATTATTGTGCCATCCAAAGTGTTCTTCACATCTACCAAAAACTTTTAATTAACATTTAACAGCTACATTTACAAAATAAGTAAAATTAGTAGTTCAGCAACTATAATTTAACTAAAACCAGTTAGTTATTATGTGATGTGTTCTGCTCAGACTTATTGTTTAAATTAGAAATACATCAACACAGGGAAAAATTCATTTGCTATATTATGTAGAACTGCGCAGTTGTGGATTCATCTGATCTTATTTTTGCTGTCTTTAGTTCCGTGAGATGGTTCCTTCTACCGGCAAGCATGTTCATGTAAATGACATGGTTTTCCACAGCTACAAGTAAGTAAATGACAGTAAGCTAAACTTACTCCAGAGGAATATGTTAAAGGAATAGTTTACAACAAAAAATCATTTTCTGTCAAAAGGAGAGGTTTAGTAGAGTGCTCAGTGTGGTGAATGATCAGACCCCAGTGTAACCTTCTCTCTTCATTTCAACAGGAACAAGTTTGTGGCGCCCAGTCTGTCTGAAGGCTTCTCTGAAATCCTGCAGATTCATTTTGTTCCAAGTTTCAGTAACAAGAGATCTGAATTTCTCTTCAGGCAGTTCTCTGAGGGCTAAGCTTGAGCTGTATCTTAAGTGACACGAGTGACAAGTAAAAGATGCTTACAACCCTAATTGAAATTGTGTTTCACTCACATAATTGTCATTAATATTTCTTTATAAACGTGTTTGTCTTCCACTATTTCTTAATTGTATTAATAGCTGCTAAAAAGTCTCTGCTGTTGATTTGTCTGAAATAAAGAAAAATATCTGAAGTTTTATCAGTTGAGAAAACAATTGCCTGTTTTCTGTGTGATATTGTGCTTAAAATATTTGTTGTTGTTTAAAATGTTTTTTTTATACAATTTAGCTTTATTTCTTTTAAAATTAAACTTTCTATTTACATAACGTTTTGGTTCATATGATCAGCAGCCCGGTAGACCGTAAGTCTAGGGATCCAGAGTTATGCTTTTTTTGGTTAGCCATTAAGCAGTGCTTTGAAAACACTTGTGCTTTTAAAAGGCACAAAAATGTTGCTTGGCAAACGAGCACAGTGTGGCCAGTGTTAAGAGATGCTCAGATAATTCTAGTAACCTATAGTGAAATGTAAGCTATGCCCTAATATGCTCTAATAGGGTATTTTATGTGATGCTGTATATTTACTATTTCATTTTACTTAAATTTACACAAGTATTTTCCCCTCCATATTTTTTAAATATTATAAAGGCACAGGAAAGTCTGATGTTTTTCTTGGGTATTAAAATACACCATTAGATATAGTGGAACTGTTACCTGCCCAGCTTTTAATTGGAAGTAGAAGATATGATAGTTTATAAGGTTAATACACAATACTTAGCAGAGTGCAAGGTTTTTGTATCACTTCAGATCGTCCAGGACCTGAAGTTGAACTGACCAAAGGTGCTGATGATACAATTCAACTCCGTTAACTCACTTAAATTTATGATAATGCTTATAATTACCATACAGATGATAATCCTTGTAAGGTAAGCCTTATGCACAAATTTGTACATAACGTGTACATGTGTGTACAGGTTTAGCTATATATGTGAGAGCCAAATGTCCTTAGTAACAGGGAAATGACACAACAACAAACAGTCCAACAAACAGGTGTGTGTGTGTGTGTGTGATCTTGTTGCGGTAACAGTCACGCACCTACATTGTGGGGACATTGCGGTACATACTAAACATACCAAATGTTGCTTTTTGGAAAATGTAAAAATTCAAAAAGGTTTCTATGAAGGTGAGGGTTAGGGAGTATAAAAGTCATGTATGTCTATGGAAAGTCACCACAAAGCATAGAAACCTAACCTAACGTGTGCATATTCTGATTTCTGATATGATCGCACTTGCTCCGATACAGCAGGTGGCAATAATGAGTATCAATTTTCGACGTCTTTCGACTAGAAGCCGGAGTAGAAATACTATTGAGAGGAAAAGCTAATGGATGGGTTTGTTGAGACGTGCCTAGTCTACCAACAGGGGGCGAATGAAGGCTCAGAAACCCGACTATTGCGGTCCCAATATCACATTAAAATCTTAGGACGTATTTGTCTTTCTGCAACTACATGTACACTAAAATATACCCGAATATTCAAAATATTGACAAATGACTTACAACCTTAAATTTCCTGCGTAATTTCTATAAAATGATTTTTAAACCTTATTGAGTAACCACAAACAACAAATGAGCTGTCCATACTGATGAGCGCTGAGAAAAGTAACATGCTTCACGTGACAGGCGTGTAAACTTACCTCTTTAGAAGCGATCTTGACGATTATTTAAATCTGAATTATGACATTAAAAATTAAACCATAATAGCCATTGAATGAAAATACACAATTAAGGATTGGAATAAAAAATATTAGTTAGTCCCACCTTGCCTGACCAATAAGCGACAACATCCGGACCACTTGGCCATGCCCATGATTTGTTGCCCTCGTACACAAATCGCTATTCTTCCCGTTTGTTACATTTCCAAGGAAAAGATTCCATATAAAGTAAACAGATGTTCTTAGTGTCTGGATAACATTTACCATCTTTCACAACCAATAACCATTTAAATTTTAAGCGTGGCTGTACGCTGGATCAAGTGCAAACAGTCAGCAGCAAAATCGCTTATAGAGTAATCCTGGCGCACATTGGGCGTGATTACGATATTTTGCGCGATATTTTTCGCGATCTGTCATTTAGCAAATTTACTGCCGTTCTGTCGATGCGGAGGCGTTTTAGATGAGCCCTTGTTTCACTACAGTACGTACAGAAGGCCTACAACTGAACAGGTCTGTGTGGACTGATCTATACGTTTTTATAAAGGTGTTGTTTTGTGAATTGCAAGTAATAATGTTAATTCCTCGACGTACTTCATTAATTCATATCGGTTACGTACATTAAATTGCCAACAGTACTCGTGTGAATCTTTAGCTTGGCAGCGAATCGGTTCGATTCACGATTCATTGGTTTTCCAAGGCGATTCAACAACAAGTTGTAATTTTACAGCAATTCGAATCAGTATTTTCTTGAAAGCTTACCCTTGAGGTAGACCTTAATTTTATGCAACGGAGGAGAGTGACAAACTTCCCCAAATTATTTATTGTACTCTATAGGTTACCTAAAATGTATGCAATAAGTTTATTATATAAAATGATTAGATATCATTTCTTACACTTGCAGTACCAAATATGTGTAAATGAATAGCTAAATGTGATAGCTTAATGTATTTTAGTACAAATGATTAATCACCTAACATGCATCAGCAACCTAATTTAAATCAGTAAATTTTATTGCAATTATTTATTTTTGATTTTTTATACATATATATAACATATATCACACACACACACAATTATGTTATTACAATATTATTAAAACTCCTTTATAATTACACTATTACAAATTAAAGTATTTTTATTTAATATAACCTGTAATTTAAATATTGTATGAACACAATTATTAGTTAAATGTAATATTTTAAAAAGTAATTGCATCAACTGGCATTGGGAAGACCAATGAATCGTTACACTCTACTCTACTACTCTACTACACTCATACAGTTCTATCATTTGAGCTAGATCTTTGAAACATCACTCTTTTCTTCTCTTTCCAAAGTACGGCACCCAATGGGTTGCTTGTTTAGGAGGCTCATACAGGGAGGACATCATGAACCTGAACGAGAAGAAGCCCAACAAGTGGTGGACTGAACCGGACACGTTTGCCATGTTGGCACTCATAGAGCGAATGGGTCTTGTCCACGAACTGGACAAAAAGCGCCAGCGCAACGAGTCCCTCTTTCGTCGCCTCCGTCTGAGTCTTGCGAAGCGCGGCATCCACTTCACCGTTACCCAAATACGTAATCGCTGGAAAAGCCTTAAACACAAGTATCGCAAGATCAAACTAGCGAGTTACCGAAGTCCTGCCGCTCGCCTCTCTGCCATCGAGTCTTTCCGGTATTTTCACATGCTGGATCACATGCTGGTGCGCAGACCTAGGGCAGGAAACGAGGAGGATGACCTTGCAGATGATCACGTTGGAGGGTCACTCGTGGATCTGGATCACCACACTGACAGTATTGCTGCCTTTTCTTCATTGTCATTGGCTCTTTGCATGTATTTATGGCTTTGCGTTTTATTATATTTACGTCCTTCCTTATCTGTAGAACTTTCTTTTTGCATGGTAAACAAAATAAGATTTCGGGCGGAATGTTCTTGCGTGGCATGGGGAGGAACTCCATTGAGGTCTAAAAAGCAGAGGTTCTCAATCCTGGCCCTCAAAGTCCACTTTCCTGCAACCCCAAAGTTTAGCACCAACCCTAATCAAACACACCTGAACAAGCTTATTAACGTCTTTATAAATACTAAAAAGTCAGTATTGATCAGCGTTGGGGCTCTGCAGGAAAGTAGACCTTGAGGGCCAGAGCTGAGAACCTCTGCCATATAGCTTGCACTATATTCCAAGCTTTTGGAATATAGCTTTTTTTATGTGAGGAGCAAACAGGAATTTAAGTCAATTTTTAGAGAATAGTAACTTAAATTTCTGTTTCTCACAAAGCTATTGTGAAGACTTGGAATGTAACAATCTTGGAGTGGTATGGACTACCACAGTAGTTTATGCAGTTTTGTTGTTTGCACACACATTCACTCTCATTTTAGCTCAGCTTTCCTGTAGCTCAGTGGTTAGAGCATGGTGTTAACAACGCCAAGGTCATGGGTTCGATCCCAGGGATTGCACATACTCAATGTATAGTGATCAATGTATAGTATAATGCAATGTAAGTCGCTTTGGATAAAAGCGTCTGCCAAATGCCAAAAGTAAATATAACATTTTATGGAGATAAGCAGCATGCACATTCTTCAAAACATTTTGTGTTTCACTGAATAAAGAAAGGTGTATATATATTAGGAAAAACAAGACACATAAGTTTACATAACATAAGTAACATAAGTAACATAAGTTTCATTTTTGTTTCAAGCCTTTCTTTACAGTTTCATTATCCTGGACATC
>JAZGTJ010006646.1:12652-24453 GCA_036877575.1 Botia almorhae | reverse complement strand
CTTACGACCTCACTGAAGTATGTTGTATCAGTGACACCCTTGTCATGATCATGTTTTTCTCTTGCTCTGTGCCATCAGTGTCATCCCTCAGCGTGGATGATACCGTCTGATTTTATAATGAGCTAATTAAAGGCAGGGACCTTTAAAGGCGGAGGGGCCAGACCTGCCCTGGCCCCTCCGCTCCCTCATTAGTGCATGAGAGAGATGAGGAGTGGAGATGGAATCATGGGGTGAGGTGGTGACTGTGTGAAAAGGCTACTCTTGAAAACCGCATGGAGTGCCGACCGGGTGCTGAAAGCCTCAGCTGGCGCTATGTTGTGAAGCTATTGGCTTGATGTGGCTGCCAATAGGAATCACGGTCAGCCCATAGTTCCTTTGGATAATTTTAGACCGGCAGAATGCTTCCCCTAACCTTTTCATTAAACAACAAAAACATTAAAAATGTTATTTTCAAAGT
This sequence comes from Botia almorhae, assembly GCA_036877575.1. Taxonomy (NCBI): domain Eukaryota; kingdom Metazoa; phylum Chordata; class Actinopteri; order Cypriniformes; family Botiidae; genus Botia; species Botia almorhae. The sequence goes on along the minus strand of JAZGTJ010006646.1, from coordinate 23,996 downwards.
TCTAGTGCTGATGTTGTTTAGTTACAAGAATGGTATTCAATTTTTAGAGAAATTTATAGAGACGGTTTTGAAGTTTATCTGCTCATTTCCATATTACAGAAAACCCTCTGAAAGAAAATCCATTTGTTCACTCGCAGTTTTTACCACCCAGTGCTTCGCTAAGAAGCTATCGCTTTCAAACCCAACTGACGCCAGCTTCCTAGCATGATGCGAGCCGTGTATCTGAGAGATCTGTTATCTTACAGGGTGAAAAAAACTGCCTTTCTGTTGCATATTCTTCTTTCCTCGACCCTTCCGAGCATTCCCGTGTTGAAGACATTTGCTGTAAAGTGAAGCGGTTCCCATGCTGCTCAAAAAGACCCTGAGGGTTGATCACTCTAGCCCCTCCCCATTTAAAAGAGATTCATGCGTGATGATGCATTGTATCGCTTAAGGCACGGGGACTACACGCTGGTTCTTTTTAAGCACCACAAAATGTGCGTGTGTAACCATCCCTCTTGTTCAAAGACCCGAACACAAGAACAAAAACAAAGTCTGTCCACTGACAGCAATGGCTGCAGAGTGCTAAAAACAATTAGCATTGCTAATGAGGACACAACCCCAACCGAGTATCTGCGCATATTAGGCCTTCTACACAGTCAGCGAAGCTATTCTTCATGCAGGAAAAACAGAGGCCGCTGAAAATGAACTAGTTATTTTCCACTTTCATAACATTTGACCAACAGTATCAGGCAACCATCGAGAGTCTTTGACATGAAAGTAATCTGAAAATGTTATTCTGCTGTTCGAATGTGCGGCGGGATGTTTTTGAAAAACTACGCTTTGAATGTCGTTTTTGTGGTGAATGACGGGGGCTGAGCTGAGGGAAAATTGTAAGTAATTTACCTCAGAGGAAAAGTTCAGCCATGACTAAAGCAATGCAATGAAGTACATAGACAATATGTGCCGCACTAAAGTGCTACAAACAGTATCCAGTTACATGAACTCTGATCAACAACAATGATCAACATGACCAACAGTGCACCAGCAGTACTTCAGTGTTTGTGAACAGCAAACAATTTTCATAACTGTGCAAACAGAGGGAGGTAAACAAACATACATTGTGCATGCAAACGTACACCGTTAGAAGTGACCGTGCTGACCGTGTATGGACGTATTGCTTTATGCCCCATAATGCATTGTTGTTGTGCATTTGTTCGGATTTAAGTGATTGTCAGGTGAAAAATGCTACACTATAGCACAATACTATCATATCTGTGTGTACAGTAAAGGTAAAACACAGCGATTACTCTCTGTAGGTCTATTTATCTGACATTGATAAAAGACAGCACTCTCAGAAACGCAAGAGGTTTTGCAGAATGACTTTGATTCTGTCTGTAACGTGTGATAAATGAACTGAACGTCGAGACAGTGCACTGAATCAAACAAACGAGTCTGAAAAAAACAAGCAAAAGCAGAATATTTCATTTAACATTTAAATAAAAACCCTTGTCCGACCAAAACCTTATGTCAGAAAACATCTCGGCTAACAGGAAATGTTTTCAGAACACTGGCTAATGTTCTCTTAAAGTTCTCTAAAGGTTATTACTGCAAAACATGCTTTTTAATGCTATATATCATATATATGAAAAACATTAATGTGGAATGTTTTAAAAACGTTACAGAAATTAAAAAGGTTAGATTATGTTCTTGTGACAAAGAAATAACATTAAGACCAAATATACTGGTATAGTATTCCTAGAACTTCAAAATAACATTTTTAATGCTGTTGTTACTTAATGGAAACATTTAGGAAATGTTTCTACAACCAAAAATTGTTCCCAAACCGCCGGATTTGATGTAACATGACTACTCTATAAAAGCAGCATGTTTCAAATAGTCATAGGAACATTATTTTAGCTGCGGCCGAGCGGCCCAGACCAAATCAGATTTATGAAAAGTCAAACTTACCACCACAAAGCAAATTACACAGCTGAAATATTCATAAACGTGGTTCTCTACAATCTACAGTCGCGGGGTGTAACGATAAATAATTCAGCGGAAAAGGTTGAGATCATGTGCGATTTCAGCCATATCCTCTTGACAATGAAATTTTGATGCCTCTGTCAGAATATGTCAGGCGGTTGATTTTCCTCCAGTTCTCCTCATTGTCATTTTATAGGCACCATTGAATCTCTTATGCAGAGCAATTACAGAGAATGGACAATTGAGACCTTCAGAATTAATGGCCTTTTTATTGATAAACACATTTGAGTCTGACCTGGTCATAACGCAAACTGTTTCTGACCTGCATTGGTGACGTGTATAGCCAAAATAAATGCTGATAAATCATCTATCATACATTCTCTGTGGCGTGTCTATCTTTGACGTGTACGATGACATCATGGGAAGGAAATTATAACATGTTAACCCTGTTACATGACCACTAATCCCACAACAAGACAGTCTAGTAGGAAATACAGTAGGAAATACAGTAGTCTGGTTAGTTCATCCTCAGAGTTCTCGCTGTATTAAACACAGGCATGTAGTCTGACGCGTGATTATAGAACTGTTATAATTCATTCTAACTGACACAGTCTTACAGTACAGTTAGAATACAGTCTGGATTGGGAGATGAATTTAGCTTCATTAAATATTAAATTGGTAGGTGTTTACATGGTTTAAAGTTTATATATTTTGTATATTTGTTTTTTTACTCAAAGGTCAAAGTTCACTCTTGAAAAGGCGTTTGCATTTTCTAATTTAATTTCTTGTTTTTAAACAAATTATTATTTGCAGAACAGAGTGAAAAAACTGAATGAAGAATTAGTTTCAGATTTGTTTTGCTTTACGGGAGAACAATAGAGAACTAGAGAAGAATCTTAACATTTCTTTGTTTTAGTTTTTGGGTGTCCTAAACTTTCTGTGTATTTCCAAGTTTAAATTAGATTTTTAATCCCAGGATGTTTGAACAGCACTATACACTGTATATAATTGCAATTTTCCATCTGTCTCATTTATGCAGTTATTATGGGACGGCTTCAGTTATGGAAACGGCCCACAGACACTGCAGAAAATCTCATAATCACATAAAACAAAATCATCTGAACAGACAGTTGCACTCCAGAGAGTTCTGTAAAAAAATGCATTTCACCTGCTTCCTACACTTTGTCTACAAAGTACAAGAAAGTTTGTTTTTTCTTCTTCCTCGCAGCTGCGGGAGTCAGCGCAGGTTAAAGCTGGGCACTAAACTACAAAAGATGGTTATCTTCACTTTGAACAATGAAGTTCCTACAGTACGGTTGGCTGGTAGATAACCAAAAAAAACTCTGAGGAACCCCAAACAAATTGCATCTTGCGGCAGAAACGGCAGGCGGGGTGTGTAAAAATGATGAGTTCGATTTAAGAAAGGTGGGTTGGAAGGGCAAAACAGAAATGGAGGCCGGGGTAGGAGTTAAAGACAAAGATATGATCGCAACTTTTCCTTAGGCCATTAGCTAGACGCCGGTGGAAGGAAAGACCTGCTGCAAATCACTTAGCAGAAAACCTCTCACATCTGCTTTTATCTCTCACAGCTTCCTGCTCGTCTCGCGTGATGGATGCGCTGAGAGACGCCTCATTAATTCTTCCCCAAACCTCCGTCTTTGAGGAAGCGCGGCGTCAATATAGAACGTGGAAACGCGAAAGGGAACTTTCAGGCGCGTCCATTTATACCTGCTGCAACTTTTCATAACTAGAAATACAGATTAAGGAATGAATGTAAAGTTATGGCATCGTTGAAACATCAAGAGTCGGAATGTGTGTTTACGTTGGGAGATAAATATTAAAACAGGTTTATGTCACAGATGTGTGAGTAAACATATCATTCCACAAACACAACATCCAAAATACAAAATGACATTTTCTTTATTTTGGATGCAGTGGTCAAGCGGAACATCTGGAGCTACTTGTGATTTTCTGGCAGCAAAGATATGAGAAGACCATTAATAGATCTTTGATGTGAAAAACTGTGACAATAAAACTATTGTTTTTTTGCTGTGTTGTAAATCGCACGTAAGTCACTAATTTAAATGACTTGATTTAATTGGTTGTTTGATAATCGTCTCTGCAACAACATTTTCTTCTACTATATTCACAAGCTAAATTTACCACCATCATACCAATGAGAATGTCATCAAATTAACCAACCCACTAAAATAGCTGTGCTTCAGGTAAGACTTTGGGCTGGATTAGCTGTTATACACTTAACATCTAATTATCTGTTTATAGCAGCAAAGGGTAAAGAAAAGCAAATTTGGAAATTGCCTTTGGAAACACATGACTCAATGACTCATCTGCCTTCAAGTACTTTTAAAGGTTTTTATGATTTAAACGCATAATTGAAACTAATTTGAGCGTTGCATTTGCTGTACATTTGTTTAGAAAATTGGATTGGCGTTCTCAGCCGACTCTAAATGAAACTCAGGAACATCGTCACTGTTATTGGTAAACATCATTTAAAGTTGTCAGGCATACTTTTAATTATTTCCTGAGGTCCAAAAAATAATGATTAAATTAGGGAGGCTGGTAAAACTCTATAATAGGTTTTCAAAAAGCAAAACTTCTCGCAGCATTGACTATTAATCTTAGTACGTTAATTCCAACAAATTTTCAAATATTTTTAAATTCAAATGTGGTTTTTGTTAACCTTAATCAATTCACATTAACATTAAAGAATAATAAATGCTGTAAAAATATGTTAATTTGTTCTCCCGTTATAAATAATGTATTTACGCATGTTAACCAATGGAAACATAATTTATTTAAAGTTTCAAACTCATAATTTTTAAACAAAACCTACAGTAATTCATCTTTTCTCAAAGAAAAGTGTTTATCTTAAGAAAAATTTGAGCCCATTTATGTGACCTCTTTAAACTTACTATCGCTAATCCTCCTTTATTAATCCTTCTGAAGTCTCTGTTTCCATGAAGTAATCTTTCTGAAATTACACGTTCTACTTTACAGCCTCTAAACAATTGAGAATGTCTCTTGAAAATCCCTCACAACACAGTCTTAAATGTGTTCGTTGAGGCAGAGGCAATATAATAGAGTTGCCGAGGTAAACAGCACACAACCTCGTGACCACACTGCCCCACAACAGGAAAAGCAATTATTTAGAGGGAAAACTGTTGGACCCACAAGCACACCTTCCTTTAATGGCCTTTATTTTATTCCAGTTAAACTTCAGCTTACATTCAGGCCCGCCGCAGTGAGGGCAGGAAACTGATTGCTAACATCAGGTGAAATGTGTAATTTCTCTAGCGCCAAACCAAACAGCAGAATAATGGCTGTTGTCAAACAGGTTTCACAAACGTTCCACCTCTCTGCCGCTGGTTGGACAAACAAGTTGTGCTGCCTGAAACTCTGGCCATTGTCTGGGTCGATGTTGCCATGCCAGGCCGCTCAAATAAACAGCACTGTTTGAACAGCGCTACAGAGACGCGGCGTTTGCACTGTTTGGGGAAATCAATCTTTCAGTGGTTTACTGAAAACGGTCTCTGCCCATTAAACTGAGATAATAAAGTGTTTTAAAAATAGAAAGTTACTCACACACCCCTAAGATCCATTGCTTTCATTTAATCTCAATTAATGAATAAAATCGAATGATTTAAACTCAGTACACGGTACATTAGAAGCAACACAATCTCATGACAATTCTTAACTATTTTACACTTTAGCAAATTGAAAGCTAATTCGTATTCATTTGTACAATCTGATTTCACACAAATGATGGTTTTGTTGAGGTGTGGGTTTAGAGCTGCCACTTGTTTTTTTTATTGCAGAAACTGAAGGTTTGCACTGCTTGACTCTTGTATGTCTTCTATTTAAAAGCTTCAGCTTTTAAACAATCAGCATTTCAGACTGTTCATGTCAGTCACCTCTCTCCCTTGTACTACTGATCAGCCCAATGATTTAATTATATTGTGTAGTTTTTGTATATAATATACAATATCATCACTATGAATAAATGTATTCATAGTGATGATAGTCAGTAATTGGTTGGCTGCATTGTTTACTGTTATAAAGTAACAGTACAGAGTCTAAGCTGATAGTTATATTTCCACTGTCTCAACTTGTGATTCCCCTTAAGGAAATTGCATTCAGTTGCGACTGTAGTTACGGATGTCAGCGTTATTATAAATTTGAAGTTAGAAATACAATTGTTATTGCCGCATGCAGCAATAACAAGCAGCAATAACAGTGGCATGGCCACTGTTAGGGGAAACCGATTTGTTTGTTCATAGCAACTCCAGTCAAAAGTTCAGGAGTAATTCAAAGGCTAAAATTAAGTTTACTATCAAACACACAACTTGTGTGTTAAGGGTTATGACTGAATCTGTATGTTATTTTTAGGTCAGTATGGAGATCCTAAAGTGTTACGTAGAGTTGAGGATAAACTGCCTCGTGGCCTGTTTGGCATAAAATTTGTTGTTACCCGCATAAATAATTTGACACAGCAAAATAATCTTTTTTTTAATAACTTCTGACCTGCACAGACTGAGGATGGTCAAATTAAAATGTGGGATGAATATAGAAAAAATGTCCAGTATAATTCAAAATGGTTGAAAATGAAGTTGGGCAGAAATTGAGATCTTGTTTGCAGGACAGTCGGTTTAGAAGTCATTAGCTAAGTGCAGATGTGATGTTTAAGCTCCTGTTGGAGGCCCCTGAGCAGTTTCTCAAACCCGTCCTGGAGGCCCTCACCTCATGTTTTTGATGTCTCTTATCTGACGTGGCCACTTCAGGTCATGGAGCCTTCACTAATGAGCTGATGGCCTCAGTCAGGTGGGTTTTATTCTCAGAACATCTAACCTGTGCAGTGCAGGGCTGGATTGGGAAAAACTGCCCCATAGGGCCAGAGAAACTGATCCCAGATTTGGTCCTGTAACTTTTAGGATATAAGTCTATCCTATAAGTGTGCTAAACTTCTTTTATATCCCCTACGGTTCTAAGAGCTACCCCACACTGCACTAGAATCCCAGCTAACAGAAAACGTTCTCTAAACGCTGGCTTGCATTCTCTAAGTGTTCTCTAAGGGTTCTCAAAGTTCTTGCAGTAACATTAGTAGAATGTTTTTGAACGTTCCTAAAACTGACGTTTTTCTTACTTAATGGAAATGTTAAGGAAATTGAAAGAAATTGTTAGTTGGGCCAGCCCAAATAAACTTTATTTTATATTTCACAGACTTAATTCATTACAAAATGAATTAATTATAAAATACCGATTATTAGATCAGTTACTACAGTAATCACATCTGTAATATGTGATTACAGATAAGGGAATAGATGCTAGAATTATCCAGGCGATACTGTTGGTGAGTCAAACCGTAAAAACAAGACCTCTTTTAAAACTGTGTCGCTCATTGTAACTCTTGTTGTGAGAGCTTGACCCTTCACAAGTGTCGCTGCTGGCCTGTTTCTTCACACTGTCTCTGACACATTTCACCACAAAAAGACAAGTGGGTACAGCCAAAAACCAGTTAAACCCGGTGCCTGCCTTCCTCCCCCACAGTATCCATGATTTATAACTGTCTGGGGGGCAGAGGCACTCAACAGTGATGTCTATTCTAAAGCATGTGGACTCAGACCTGCTCGGAACCCACACAAAATCTGAAAGTTCGTCTCTGCTTAACGTTACTTCTGAGAAATCTCACAATGTACTGAACTGTGCCAAATAAATTAGTTTAACAATTCTTATCTCTGTACTATCAGGTTTAATAAGAACCTGCTGCTAAACGTTTCTGATTTCTTCAAAACTCTGTCCGACTTCCCCAATTCCTGCGGAAAAAAATCAAGTTAGTCTGAACTAATATCCAAGCTAACAGGGGACATTCTCAGAACACTAATTAACGTTCTCCAAAAGTTCTCTTAATGTTCTGTTTTCTAAAAAGGTTCTTGCAATAATGTTTGTTGAACTTTTTTAACATTATGTATCATATATTAAAAATGTTATTCTTCAGTTGTTAGTGGAACGTTTTAAAAATGTTACAGAATTGTAGAAAGGTTGAAATAATGTTTCAAGCAATAATGTTAATGCAATGTCTTAAAAAATGACATTCTGAACATTTGTAGAACTTTAAAAACAACAATTGTTTTTGTTACTTATTGGAAACGTTAGGGAAGCGTTCTTGCAACCTAAAATGGTTCGCTGGGAATACACCTAATTATATAAATCTGCCAAGTTCTAATTTTATTGCTCTGATATGAAACAGTTTTGTTATAATGGCTGACAATTTGCAAAATGACAATAACATTTACATATTAGCTATTCCATTATTGCTCCGGCTATTGACCTTTTCCAAAAGTCATTAATCAACGTTAATGTCTCTTCTTGTTGACAGAGTGAATAATTTCATCTTTTGATGAGGGATTACAGCATTGAAGGCTTTACAGACCTCAGATTTCTGAGGTTAAAAGGTTCTGAGTTCTGAATTCACCTCAGCCAATTTCCTGCAACCCTTGCAACCAACTCAGCTTTCTCTATTGTTACCCAATTTTTTAAAAGACCTCTCAATAAAGCCTTCTAATCCATAAATCATGCGGCAAGCGTTTTGCTAAGTAAACCCTTTGGGGCAATCACAGGAACTCCACGAAAGCCAATATACCTCACGCTTCACTGTAATTCATCTCCTGAGTGCCAAGCTCTGCTGCACATATTTCAAAACGCTTCGTCATTGTGGAATATTTTACCTGCAGATTCCAGCCAAACATACAGTTGTTTAGTCAGGGCTAGCAGTCTCTGTGTTAATACATCTGCTTCAGGAAGAAATGGCACAAACTGAGAGAATTTAAAAGCACCTAAGAGAAGAAATCAGCGTTCATTGTGCATGTGCGTTTGTTTTCCCATGATCGATCGGCCTGGAGCGTCATTAGATGATAAGCAGATGTATGAGAATCATTCAATTCTGAATTTGATAAACATTCTGCAATACTACCAGTTTTAGGTTGTAAGAACATTTTCCCAATGTTTCCATTAAGTAACAAAAACATTAAAAATGTTATTTTAAGAAGTTTGGGGAGCATTTTACGGCAGCATATTGTTATGATATATACAATAATATTAAACATTAAAAACATTAAACATAAGATTAAAAAAGATTCTACTAACATTATTGAGAATTTTTTAAAAACTTTGTGAGAGACCTTTAGAGAATGTTAGCCAACGTTCTAAGAATGTTCCCTGTTAGCTGTGTATAGATTTCTTGCGTTTCTTGCGTAGATTTCTTCCGTGTATAGATGTTTCCTCAACCCCCGAGCTGAGTCCCGGAGCCATGATCATTTGCTCTGATGTATGAAGTGATTTGTAACATTTTCACTCCACTGACCAGATTGACTTTCCATGTACTTTTCACGGCTGGACTTTGAATGTGGCTTTACTGTAAGTGAGAAGCGCACATAGACGTGTTGTTTATTTCTTCAGCGTGTGGACGACATGTTCCTGCCATCTACAGCATGACAAATAAATCTGCCCTCAGGTCCTGTTACTCTTATTAATAGAGAAAAACATTGTGCAGAAATGCTTTTGTTGCGAGGTATGTTCTGTTGGTATATGTCTGACGTGTGAACAGGGAACATTCTCAGAGCATTGGTTAATGTTCTCTAAAAATTCTTGCTTCTTCTTTAGTGGAACGTTTGTTTATTGTTATACATCATTTGATTAAAAAATGTTACGTTTTTAGTGGAACGTTTAAAAAAAACAGAATTAAAGATTGAAGAATGTTCTTATACGGTACCAAAAATAACGGTAATACATTGTCTAAAAAACTGGACGTTATTACAACTTTCAAAATAACATTTGAAATGGTTTTGTTACTTAATGGAGATGCTCTTATAACCTAAAATTGTCAGCTGGGTGTGCAAAGTGAACACAAATGCTTTGAGTGGAAGCTGTTGGTGTGATTAGCCATAGAGTGTGAAGGTAATGAATTCAGCGTTAGACTAAAGTCAGGCATGCTCAGTGTTTGAAGCTTACGTCCCTGTAATTTCATCTCCACTATGTTTCTGTGATGTACGTGTGAAGTCACCAGAGAGTCGTTCTTCACCAGCCCACCGCTGAACATACGCCAGCATGACTCTCCTCAGAGAGGTTAACGCTTCCATTTGCTCATTTTGGGGAAGTGATTTTAATATCCCCTGCTCCCCTGAATCTGCACTCCATTGCTCTTTTCCCAGGTTGCCTTTTGGTTCAGCTGGAAAACATGCAAATGTCATTCAGTGGTTTGATTGCATCACCTATTATCTTGTCCCTCGACGTGCTATTCTTGTTTTGTTTTGTATAATAATTTATGTCTCTGCGGTTCCGCTTCACTCTGTGTTATTACAGTAAAGCGTAAAGACCCCATGAAATAGTTTAATCAACTCGGTTATTGTTCCTGTGTTGTTTTGGACTAAAACGCATAAGCTGCTTCAGACTAGATGAGTCCTGCAAATTGGTCCATTTACCCAAAGAGGAAGACAGTAAATTTTAAGTACCGTTTGTCTGCCCCCAAATTCAGTTTTTTAGTTTTTCAGTTTTTTAGGAATACACCCAGGTAAGAGGGAACATTCTCAGAAACATTAACTTTTAGAGAACGTTAGGTAATGTTCTGAGAACATTCACTGTTAGCTGGATTGCTATCTAAGGCAGTAAGAAAATAAATGGCTTAGAATATTTTAGTCTTGAGTTAGAAACATCAGATGACACACACACACACACAGTTTATGAATTGTATGGAAGCCACTGGTGAAATGAAATCTGACTGTCACCATGGCACAGCGCGGGCTGTCCCAGGGTTATCAGTGAGGGGCTTTGTGTTACTAATATCTTTGTTCTTGTCCGTCTAGGGAGCATGTACCTATTGTTTTACCTTGTATGTTTTGTATTTCAGTCTCTGGTTTTCATTTTTCATTTTGCTTGCATATTTCTGTCTTTTATTGTTTGTCTGTCATCCCCAGCGATGTCTCGCTTCGAACTAATTCATGGATCGTATGGCCCACTGTTTGTTTCCTGTGTAAACAGACCCTGAATCTCGAGACCTTGAGTCTGTTTGCAAACTGCTGACCAGTAGAAACACTGGCCAATAGCCCCCCAAGTGCCCACCCCCGGATGACGTATCAGATGCCTATAATACACACATACACAAGAACACCAACAGGCATATATAGGTATATATATATATATATATATATATATATATATGTGTGTGTTTGTAAAAATATTCATATATATGTTTGTACACTGTATATGTGTGTGTGTGTGTGTGTATATATATATTTATATGTGTGTAAACTGTATATACGTGTGTGTGTGTGTGTGTGTGTGTGTGTGTGTGTGTGTGTGTGTGTGT
>JAZGTJ010006646.1:0-12580 GCA_036877575.1 Botia almorhae | reverse complement strand
TAGGTATATATTTTCATAATAACAGCATGATGTTTTTTGCAATGATATAAACGATTGCATAACTTTCACCAACAAATATATATTACCTTTGTTTTAATTCTAATGCTTAATGTATAATTTTTGTGTATTTTTGTGGAGGGTGGCAGATCAAAAGTCAGCGTGAAGTGCTGAAATAATGACGACACTGAGTGCATTAAAACTTACGGCCCCGTAACCAAACATGACATTGGCACATTAAAACAGCCACTAATTAGGTGAGTGGGAGGTGATCTAGTGAGGTCATCTGCGGTCCAGTTTTGATTATATAATGTGCGTTTACATTCTCGAGAGACTAACAACATGATCCAGTCAACAGCAGTTTAACAACGAGGCGTCTTTACTCTTTACTTTACCTTGAATCAGCCTGCGTCATGTTTTAGTGAATACAATTATACAATTCTCATTGGTAACAGTGAATTGTTTTTAACCCATTTTTTCACACACAGATAATTCAGTGGTTTGGTATATGATATACATTAATATATTAAGCAATGTCATTGAGTTTAAAGTAACCAAGAGTGCCAAAAAGGAAATCACATTGTTATTTTATAATTAAAATTAAAACTGTGTGTCTGTGCTACAGTCTCCAGTGACCTTATCGCTTGATTTAATAGTCCTGTATAATCTCTCACTGTCCTTCCACAAACCAAGTGTCCCTTAAATACAAATAGCTTTTGTTAGGCTCTTTATTAGTGACTAATGGTGGATTTATTTCACAATCTCTGCGTGATGTGTAATTCCAGATATTATTATGAGAAATATGATGGGTATCGCTCAACCTGCTCACACACGTTTATCAAAGGGCTCTGAAGTGTGCGCACAAGTATGTCAACAGAACGTCTAACGTATGTCAGCAATGACTTATGACTTTAACGGTGTCAGGAAGGGAAAAATTAGCCTTTTAACGCAACAGTTTGTCAAATTATGCAGGATGTGATGTATATTTTGATGTTATGGAGTCGTAAGTGTCGAAGAGAGCGAGCTAGGTTTGACTGGATCGCACATCAAAAGGGGGAAACACGCAATGAATTATGGGAAAGTCCAGCTGCCACTGAGACAGGATTCTAGACCCAAACGCTAATTAACCGTTACAGTGTTCAGACAGAAAGCTGCCGATGGCAGACGCTCATCTGCGAACTGATGTTCTCTCAATGGAGACACTTATGAGGGATTATTTGCATATTAAACGGTCTGCGATAAAGCGTAAATGATTTTGAAAAATGCAAGAGAAATGTAATCGCACATCAGCTTCACCCGTTTGAGCCAAAAGAGCAAAACTCTGGAGCCAACAAACATTTTACATACTCGCCCATCCGTCTTATGTAGAAAGATACCGTTATAAAAGTATAAACAACAGGGAACATTAAAGCATGTCCTGTATTTTGTGCTGTCCTCATTAAGTGGTTTCGCATATTTACATATATATACATATATACATATACGACAAAAACACAAACTGAATTTACACAAATGAACTCTTTCCTGTTTCCTGTTACACTAAGTAGCATCCTTGATAATCAGTGATTGTTTGTTTGTTTTCAGATGGTTGTGCGTGTGTTTCTGCTTTGATCTTCTGCACAATGAAGTCAGCTAACAATTTTAGGTTGTAAGAACATTTCCCTAACATTTCCAAGTAACAAACATTCAAAATGTGGTTTTGAATGTTCTAGGAAAGTTTTTTTACACTTGAGATCTAATTGTTTACACTTATTACAAAAGGTACAAAAGTAATATTTGTATGAATTCTGTAAGGGGTTTATAAACTGCTTTATTGAGCCGTGTATTGTCTTGATTTTAAGTTAAAATATCCAAATGCCCTTAAGACAAGATATATTTACATGAGAAGCAGAGCTGTGTAACACGAGAGCAGATCTTTAAACAAGAAAGAAACAATATGCTGATGGGCTAATGGTTATTTATTTATTTTTTAGAACTGAGTTTTGTGCATGTTAAAAACTGCCAATGGGGTAAGAAAAATAAAACAAATCTTAATATCTTATGCAGTGCTTTTGTAAATGTATTCTTTTTTTAGTCAGTAACAATAAGTAAACATCTTTAAAAATAAGAAAAAAAAACAGAATAAGAGGTTTTTTGCACCAAGTTCAAAGGGAAATAAGTCTTCACACCTCTCAAATGTATTAAAGTTGGAACAGAAGCTCACAGAATCCCGCTACACTCAGCCGCAGTCAGACACACACTGACTGTGTCTCCACTCTGAATGTTTTGAGGTCCAAGACACTTTACTGGAAAGTTAGATTTACATATATTTATTAAGCAGACACATTTATCCAAAGCGACTTACAAGCAATGAGAGCATTAAACATTTTGTCCTAAGAACCAACAAGCCGAGTCTACAAACTACATTTACAAGTGAATGCTGCACTCTGTTACTAGAGAGAGGATGAACAACTTTTTTTGAACATTTTTTAGAAAGTTCTAGAAATGTTCAAAATGACTCGTTTTTTAGAAGTTGTATTGACTGTGTTGCTTGCTTTTCAAACATTTTTAAACTAGTTCCACTAACTATGTAAGAATAGTGTTTCTGATTTGATGTGTAACATTTAATGTTCTGCTAATGTTACTGCAAGAGCTTTTTAAAGAGCGTTCTAAGAATGTTCCGTGTTGGCTGGGCAGATACATTATCTGCTGGGCTTCTTGTGTTGGCATCCACAGGTATGGAACGTCTTCCTATTTCAAGGTTCTGTGGTGCTGAACGCATGACTGGAGAACGGTGATATTGCCTTTTGTGATGGCAGCACGGTTCTGTCTCTCTCCTGTGAGCTTTGTGTTTAAAGATCAGATGTGGATTGTGTGGCTGCTGTCTCTGCTGAGCGGCACCTGTACATCTGTTATGAGATGGTTGTGCTTAGTCTTAGTCTGTTTTTACATTCGGTGATGTTGTTAAACATTCCACTAACAACTGCATGTAATATCCATCAGGAAATGTCACTGTGCTGTAAAGTAATAAGGAAACTGATTAGTCACAAAATGCATCCCGTCTAAGCTGAAAAACTGGGTTAAAGGGTAATATGTGTAACTAAACTTGTGGAGAACGAGCAGGCATAATAAATCAGGTATTATTTGACTTTTTGACATTTAGTCCAATGATGACATTTAATGACATTTACCTTCTCCAAGAGCTTCTGCAGAAACCGGACAATATCAGACTGACCAGCAGAGAGTAAAATCCACCGATATATTTTAACCTAAGACAGAGCAGAGGGTTCGACATTTACATTATACACAACACACAATTACAAAACAATCTTAAATCGCATTTTAACATCGTATCGTGTGAAGATACTGGGTAACAAATACATTTTTATATCATGTTCGTTTTTACCAAAATACTGTCATGAAGTGAATTTTTGTTTGAGCTGTTTCGTCTTACTCTAAAACATCTTGTCCTATTTAATAAAATGATCAAATTTGAGATTTTATCAGTATTGAGATTCTAAAGATGAAACTCTTTTCAATTTTCTACCATGGCTGTAAACTAAGTTATAATTAAAAAGTTAATATACCTGAAAGTTTGAAAAACTTCCGTTTTTAACTTTTAAAAAGTTGCGTTGAAAAGGTACGAACTGCATAACAGAAATAGTCTATAGACCACGAGCATTGATTGGAATCAAACCCATCCGATTACAAATACAATTAAAATAATCAAAAGATTTCTGCTTTAGATGGTTAAAACCCTCGTTTTATACACTAGATTAATCACACTAATTAACTCAATCATTTCAAACAGGTCAGAGAGACTGTCAGCGGTGTGTTAAAATTCCAAATCAAAAATCATTGCTCGGGTGTAGGCACGACAGGTTAAAATTACAAGCATTTATAAAATTTGATTTTTAATAGCCTTTTTCAGGCACCTGTTATTTTTGGTAATTTGCACTTTTTTATTGCTAACAGGCATTTTCAAATGAACCTGTTATTGTTTATTATGATTAGGTCCCTCACTTGAGTAAACACATTTGATGGAAATGAGCATATTACAAAGCAACATTGATTGATCTGTAGAAATTCACACATTTTCGGCATGTAATTGCAACTAAAATGAAAATGATTTGGCTACATGTTGATCTTGTTTAAAACTATTGCGCACATGTATGTTTTTGCGCATTCAAAATACTCTGAAATATTTAATGTCAATGTACTGGCAGCATATAAAATGTGAATTTCATTTAAAAATCAAATTCTAAATGAAATTCAGATGAGACGTATACAAGAACAGTCATTTGCAGTCATTATGGCTGAATAGAATTATCATCAAAGCTCACTTGGTTATGTGTGTTTCGCTCATTTACTGATGTGTGTGTGTGTGTGTGTGTGTGTGTGTGTATTGGTAAACACTAACTACGTTAAATACAAGAAATGTCAATGTTTAATATGTCACATTTATTATAAACTATAAAATTAATTTAGGATATTTTAAAAATCACTTCAGGAGTAAATGTATAAACTTCAAAATTGTATCTGTTATGTTTGTCATATAACAGGGTTACGGTTTACATGCCTTCAATGACCTTGACATGTTTATGTCAATATCTGTCATGTAACCCTCCATCAGACGGTCCATAAAGCAGTTAGTCACAGCTCGAAGCCTGAGAGACTTCAAATAAAACATATTAAAGGCATGCTGGATTTTCTGTGTGTATGTTCACAGCTCAACAGGTTTAATCCTGTCTAACTGTCCATATGAAAACCTGTGAGTCATTTCACAGATATAATATTTATACAGTGAGGTGAGACTAGTGTCTGTACATCAGGGTCATTACAGATCATATCACACTGTTTTTTTTTACGGGTGTGAAAACTGCTGCGCCGCCAACGCGCGTAATTTAAATGATATTTGTGTTACTGGAACACTGAAGGGTTTTACCTCAAATGACCTCGATTCATCGTCTTCAGGTTTGGATGGAGAGATATAAACATGGTGTCTCAGGCTACGCATACCGCTACACGGCTTAAAGGTTAACACTGAATAAAACTGATTCTTATTGATGAAAACACTGATAGAAAACATGACTTATAAAAGTCCACATTCATTTATCCAGCACAAGTCAAAAGAGTGATTTATTCAGTAATGTCTACTGTGAGTTCAGTCTGTGACCTTGTCAGAAAGCGTTTGAAACAAGGAAATGAGTGACATATTCCTCAGAATAAATTCTGAACGCTGCCGTAACACGAGCTTTGCATGAGAAAAATAAAATCTCAGACACAAGTCACTGTTTTGAACATCAGAGACGCTTCTGTCACACAACGCCGCTCACCTTTGACATCCGTTATGAACTAAGGCTACATCTACACCAATCCGTATACATTTAAAAACCGTGTTTATATGTAAAAACAGTCATAATCCACAGTAGCATTTTCATACGTTTTGCAAAAGTTGCTCATTTACACTAAACCTGTACCACACGTGTAAAACGCAAAACGCTTCTGTGTTTATTTAATATCAAGCTCGAGAGCAGCCAAACAACTGTGATGAAACATCATCGTGTTTCGGGATGAATGCAACATATTAAAAATGTACGTTCCACGCTACATCGCGAGAATGCGGTTTTTAAATTTAGCCGCTTTACAGAGAATTTTCAAAAAGCTTTACTTCTGTTGACCAAAACACTGTCTCAGCCAAAACGAAGGCCAAAACGAAGATAAAAATATGCTTTTTTAAACAAAAATGTATTTGTGTGGACAAAGCCTAGCTACAAATAAACAATTCAATATTTACTCACTCTCATGTTCAAACCTGTAAACTGTTATTTTATTGTCATGACGCATCAAGAAAAATAATCTGCATGGGAATTTTAAAG
This sequence comes from Botia almorhae, assembly GCA_036877575.1. Taxonomy (NCBI): domain Eukaryota; kingdom Metazoa; phylum Chordata; class Actinopteri; order Cypriniformes; family Botiidae; genus Botia; species Botia almorhae. The sequence continues at coordinate 6,725 of JAZGTJ010006646.1, read as the reverse complement.
CTTTCTGTCACACAGAAATAAATAACAGCAAACAGGTTCAAAACAAAATGGTGACTAACCTATTGCAATAAATAGTACAGTATGATCCCAGCTAACAGGGAACATTCTCAGAACATTGTCTTATGTTCTTTAAAAGCTCTCTCCAGGTCATCAAAAAACGTTCTTGCAGTAACGTTAGTTCCAGTTATCATCAGTCACGAATGTGATTTTTTACACTACAGCCTGCAAAAACAAAAGACTAAAATCTGACATCCATCCGGGCCACTGGCATCCTCACCTGCACTCATAACCTAAAAGAACAGATGTGACAGAATGACAGAATGCTTTATCACCAATGCCAAACCTCAGACACAGGGGACATCCGACTGAAAGGTCAGACCCATTTCCTCTCTGAGAAAGAGACCTTCACATTTGCAGCAGACCTCTAATAAGCTTTTGGGTTTGGTGTGATTCTTATGTTTTTGCCATATCGCCCATGAATCAAAGCTTGGAAGAACTCGGTCACAGGCTCAACCGGGCCTGCCTGCATGCTCCTCACTTCTGCTGTCTTTAGAGGACGTGACCTTTAAATAAAGAGACAATGTGCGTGTACGTTTGGCCTGAAAATCGATAACAGCCGCAGTAAAATAAATAACTGGGAAAATACTGTATATATCTTAATCGTGTGTGTTTTGGCCATCGAGATGGCTGCCCAGCTAACAGGAAATGTTCTCAGAACGTTGGCTAATGTTCTGTAAAAGTTGTTTTCACATTCTTTCAGTAACAATAGTAGGTTTTTAAATTTGATCATATCAAAAACGTTGTTTTAAAAATATATAAGATGAAAAATAAATGTTTAACTAACGTTCTTATAACCAAACAATAATGTTAACACAATGTACTGGATGTTTTGGACGATCCCAGAACTTTCAAAGTAGCATTTATAAACATTGTTGTTACTTTCTGAAAATGTTAGATGTTGGATCTGACATTTGGGTTTATAGAGGATCAAATCCGTAACCATCAGATTGGAAATATCTGCACATTGGCTGGTTTTCTCTCAGAAAGATGCATGGGGTCTGCACTGCGGACTGATACAGGCAGTGAACTACAGTAATGCAGTTTCATGCCTGCTCAGCTACACTGGCTGGATGAACATCCTGCATCCCTTGATCATGATATGATGAATTACGGCTGCCGTGCTCACTAGAAAATCTACTCAAGCATCTGTTTGAACACAATTCTTAATAATGAGACTTTTGTCAACTGGCCCATGAAATTGCGCATGTTTACACACCTTTGAAATCTCAAACATCCCAACACTCATTCACCTGACAGTTAGAAAACAACAAGATTCCAGCCAAAGCTCTCAATATCAGTAACGTTTCAGAAATATTGTTAAGGAAATCCTGCAAATCCAAACCAAAAGAGAACTTTATGCAGCTTTAATATATATATAAAACAGACAGATGTCTTCAAATTGGAAGTCAGTGAAGCGAAACAATACGTTTGTAAAAGAAAACAATATTTTAAGTGTATTTATCAATTGTTTCGGCATGTTTGAGTGTAAACATATCGGTACGAATGGGTACAGCAAACATGGTGGCGTGCAGCTCCACGTCAATACCTTTGAATCGCATCGTTTCTTGTGTGTCTTGTGAGTGCAGTCACGAGTGGAAGTGATTTATTGCCTTATTTTAATATTTAATTGGACGACTGTTTTAAGTTATCCACAGGGCTCCAGTCCCCTGGTTGAGAAACGCTGGTCTACATTGTAAGCCGATACAGGCAAGATATTGTGCTTTGATGCCTGTTTTAGCATCACTCTGCAATCACATGTGAGGGAAAAAAATCCAGTTATTCAGAGCTCAGAGCATCGTTGTCATATCTTATAATAAAATCACATTGTTATATTTAAACCTAATCTTTACCTTAGGTCATGTCTTTTGTACAAAATAGAAGTCTTATCTCATCCTTTGTCTCGCCAGTGTTTTTGTCATTCACCCAGCTAACAATTTTCAGTTATAGAACCATTTCCCTCAGGAAACATGTCCATTTTAGGCAGTGTATTAACATCATAGCTCGGTGAATTGTAACATTAAAAAAAATCTTCCACTAACTACTTGATAATGTTTTTATAAGGTGAAAGAATTACAAAAAGAACTTTTGAGAGACTTTGAGAGAACATTACCCAACGTTCCAAGAACATTTCCTGTTAGCTGGGCACCCATATTCTCCCTGATGAAACTCAGGGTTCATTAGCATCGTCGGTATTCACAGCACACTTCGTTGAGGTAATTGTGATGTGCACCTGTAATCACGGAGGGCTGACGCAGGTTCAATTTGTCCATGTGGCCTTGTGGAGCAGCAACAAATGTCTTCAAAGACATGCTGAAGATCTGATTTTACAGATGAAAGACTGGAACCTTTAAGTCGTTAAAATCCAAACGATGTGACCTGGATTCCTAAGCAGGGACTTCAAGGATGAAAATGAATCAGGTGATATGAGACACAACCTCTAACAAGTATAACTGAGCAATTATCTTTCGGCAGCTCTTTTAAGGGAAGCGCAGAGAAATTGCCTTTGAAACGAGGCAGGATATGTGAGGAACAATGTGTTCTCATGAATCGTTTTGGTAGGAATGCACCGAGAATGAATTGCGCCTTTGAGAGCATGTTTAAGTTGCGCGCTCTGCGTCGTTTTAGCCCTGGATTCACTCAAGGGATTATGCAAATCAGGAAACGCTGCAAACACGGACAGCAAATCAGTGCTGAACGCAATTTATACGACGCATTTCCCTCTGTTGCAGGCCGTTTTTGAATGCAAGGTTGCGGCAGACCACCAGCAGCTCTTTGAAATGCAGAAAGCATGCTTGACTGCATAGCATGTCTAAATGTATACCAAGTTCACCTCTAAATAAGTGTAAACAGAAAAGCCATGTACTAAATGTGTATCCCAGCTAACAGGAAACATTCTGAGAACGTTGGCTAATGTTCTCTAAAGCTGTTTCAAAGTGTTACAAAACGTTCTAGCAGTATTGTTAAGAGAACTTTTTAAACCATACATATGTCAGTAACATTAAGTTGTTAGTGGAACGTTTAAAAAAGGTTCAGAAACTGAATTTTGAAAACGCTTGAATAATGTTCCTATAACCAAGCAAAAGTTAATACAACAACTAAGAAAAGAACATCTTGAACGTTCCTAGAACATTCAAAATAACAAGTTCAACGTTTTATGTTACTTAATGGAAACATTAGGGAAACGTTAGCTGGGTGTTAGCTGGGTTGTTCTTACAGTTGGGTCAGATTTGTTCCTCGGGCACAATCTCTCATTCTCTAATGTTCAAGTCAGCATGATGTGTCACTAAATATTCCCATCTGGTCTCTACATCTCTGATGTCCTGACCTGACACTCATTACATAATGACTCAAGCTGCCCTTCTCTAACCAATGTGATGGAAGTGAAGTCACCACGACAACCGCGCTTCCCATACCATCTCATACTCCCCATCAGAATCCAGAGGGTGAATCCATACTTCAGAAATGATAATCCAATCGTACTGTAGATGTCATATTTATATTCATAGCCCAAATTCTGACCTTGTCTGACTCGCTCTGTCTTATGATTGTGTAAGTGACTCTCAGAAGCTTTAGCATGTAGCATGGAGCGTTCTTAGAGCGTTGACTAACGTAACATACTAATATTAGTAAGGGACATTATTTTAACATTGTTAAAACTTTTTACAATGTTACAAATGTAAAAGAACATACAGTTGGATAACATTTCTGTAACACATTTTTTCAAAACTTTCAAGATAACTTTTTCAAAACATTTGTGTTACTTAAAACGTTAGGGAAATGTTCCTAGAACCTAAAAGTGTTAGCTGGGCCAGCGCAGTAACAGAATTATTAATCATGAATAAACAAAACTGTCCTTAAAAATCAAAAATTTCAGTTAGACAGATTTGTCCTGATATTGTAAGAAGTGTTACAAAAGTTTTGTCATTCATCCGTGTTTAGTCGCCTCTGAAATCTTCTGACAGCGAAACTGACCAGCTGTGGTTCTCAAGATGTAAAATATTAAACTAGTGCAGTCAACTTCTCAAAACATCAAATTAATCCCTCCAGTGAAACATCAAAGCCCAGAAGAAAAACAATGTGCCCACAACGTTCTGTGACAAATCCTGCTTAGCGAAGGATTTCATGCAGGGGTCAGTCCAGCGTCATCACATGATGGTCAGCATCTACAGACCTTTACACATGACAGCCTCGCCTCACAACTGCTCAACTCTTTACTGAAAGAGTTCAGTGCTAATTACTGCAGACACGCTAAACAGATCCTTTCTATCCAAGTCCTGCTGCCCGAGGACATATAACCTAGAGTTTGTGGAAAAGGACGCACAACTTATACGGGGACGAGGAGATGGACAAACGGCACACAAAAGTATCTTGGGATTTATCCGTGTTTGACCGGTCGTGTGGGTGCAGAGTTCGAAGAATATAACAATAAACAGATGGTATCATTATTTTAATATGCCACAGTTATTCTGAGAGATGCAACCCAGCTAACAGGACATTCTCAGAATGTTGCTATCACTCTGTATAAGTGCCCTCAAAGTGAGCAAACAGTGTTCTTGCAATAATGTTAGTAGAACGTTTGTTTTTAATTGTCAAAATGTTTCAATAGCGTTCTCATAACCACAAAAATAATGCTAATACAACATCTAAAAAACTAAAACGTAAAACATTTTCATCTTTAAAAATAACATTTGTATAACCTAAAATTTTTACCTGGGAATACGGTCAGTACTACATTTAAAACGCTTATAAGTGTAGCATGCGACTGTTTGAATCCATATTAGATCCACAAAGAGAACCCTCTATGTTTTGACAGTTTAACTTGTGGGTGTGTTACCAAACCCACAACTCGTGACAGCTTAAAAAAGAGCCACTGCATAATTCTGCTGCTTTAGAAATATCACTGCTGCATTTGAATGTGTTAATTGTAGTCGCAGAGCACTCTCCCATAATGCACCAGGAAAATGTGCCTCTGTGCCAAACAAATCAATCAGTTCAACAAGGAAACGTTTGAGGGTGTGTTTCCATAAATCAATGGAACCGAATGAATAATGTGAAACAGGAGAAAAAGAGAGTTATAAAAAGACAGAGCTCCTCTTGTAGATTGTTTTGTGTGTTACATTTCAGTCAAATTCTTACTTCTCATATTGTAATGAATAAAACATAAAACGTCCTGCTTCTACAGAGGGAAGATAACAGAAAAACAGATGACTAAAAACACAGTGTTTATTCTCTTTGAAGTTAAAAAAATGCAGTGAAACCTTTTCAGACTTTAAAACCAAATATTTAGCAAAAAAAGCTACGAAAATACTACTTGCTGAGTAAATGATGACTTGTCAATGCCTAATGTTGCTTATCCATCAACAGAAAAGACACTGTTTGCAATTACAGTCACATTGACAATAAGAAACAGATGACTGCACCTATGTCTTAACACGACACCCACTGCAGAAAAACTACAGCAGGGTCATCTTGAGAATACACTTTACTTTGAAAACTTTACTTTTSAATTTTACTTCAAATCGTGTGAGGCACAACATTAACAAAAACGTTAAAAATTCTATTCAAAGCATCCAGTTTTTTAGATATTGTATTAACATTATTGCTTGGTTTTAGGAAAATGATTGAAACATTTTGTTAATTTTGTAACACTTTTAAAACTTTCCACTGACAACTTAAGAATAACATTTCTGATACACGTGATATCGAACGTTTAAAAGAAGTTCTGCTGACGTTACTGCAAGAATGTTTTTGATAACTTTGATCACTTTTAGAGAACGTTAACCAATGTTAACCAGCTGTTAGCGCATGCTAACTGCATGATATCAGCCCACCCCAGCCAAGCAGCTGCTCTTGAGATAAACAGGAACGCCAACACACAACTCCCTCCTGGTGTTATGTACAGCCTCGCTTGTGACTTTCTAACAAACAGAACAAGGAGCACTGTGTTCCTTCTCGTATCCAGACTGACTTCAGTGGCAATATTACTGTCAAATCAATGATTTCTGCACTCTGTTGTTCTCTCTGTGATGAGATCAGCTCCGTTGAGGCTTCTTTAGAATGTTATACCAAACGATTTAAAACGTAGCAGAGAAAAGATTTACTGTGGCATCCAGAGTTCCCCCTCATAGAGCATAAGAACAGCTGATCCAGGATCAGATTAGAGAGATACTTCTTGAATTAAAGGGTAGTTTTGATTATCTGTCTGGGGGTAAAATATGCTCTCAGGAAGATTACGGTACTTTTAAATTACTTGTGGCTGCTACTGTACAGACATGGGGACAAGATTTGCCTTACAGTATATCATAACAATGGTAAATCCAGCTAACAGGGAACGTTCTCACAACATTGACTAACATTGCCTATTATTGTTTATTTTGTCAGTTCATGCTAGTTTATAAGCAGTATATTTAGATAGACAGAAAAACGCATGAATTTACATTTTCCGCATGTGAAAGCGTTTCGTGGGAATTTACATTGTATTTATACAAAGATTCCAAACAATGTTTTGTTGCTTTTCCACGTGGACTTTCTGTAAATGAAGTGATAGTCTGATACATATCTTTCTGATAGTCTGATACATATCTTTCTGATAGTCTGATACATATCTTTCTGATAGTCTGATACATATCTTTCTGATAGTCTGATACATATCTTTCTGATAGTCT
>JAZGTJ010006645.1:0-23493 GCA_036877575.1 Botia almorhae | reverse complement strand
GTGGGATAAAGGGAAGTCAGGGGGACGGGTGAAATACAAATTGTTCTATGGCTGCCTGCTGTGAAGACCCCATTAAAAACAACAAGGGAAGCAGCATGCAGTCGGTCCACACACCTCTATGATGTATCTGTCAGATAGCCCAGCACTGCTCAATGAAGAAACATCAGAAGAAAGTTTGACTGGACAAGAAACAAGGTAAAGAGAGATTCGGAGGTGGAATTTTGGCATTTTGAGCGTTCACATTTTTGTGTCACCTCTCTCTTTTGTTGTCGGATGTCAGGAGAATATTTTTTTGTTCCTACTTCAAATGCTAATAAAGTGTTCAGGCCAGTGACCCTGCTTATATGATCAGGTCTGATTCAAAGTTATAATGGAATCCTGGCCTTATCTCAATCTCCATATCATTTCTGGCCAAATTCATTTTCCCAAATAATTCAGGCCAAGTGCCTGCACCATGACTCCTATCAAAATAGTGATCCCATCTTCTTTCCCTCTCTTGCTGTAATCCTCTCTCTCAAAGCAGCTCACCAATTTTATCACGCCTTATATGATGATTGCACATAACAGCTGAAGCTTACAACTTAAACCAGACCTGCGGGACAGAGTTAAGTCTTGCAGTTCTCATCTGAATTACACAATAGGTTGGATTGGCACGTACTAAGAGAATGTACAATGCTCATTTTTAAATATTAAAGACCACATAAAATTGCTCAATGAGGGCAGTTGGCTTTATTGTATTTATGTATTTTCTTTTCGAAACAGAATGTTTTGGCAGGACATGTTAAAGATTATAAGGCTTTAGTTACATCATAGCCATTTGCCAGTCAGTGGTAGTTGTTGTCAGTGGTCAGTCATTTAGTCATTTTGTAGGATTACGCTAACCTATAGTCGATAAATACTACAAAACAATGCATCACTCTTTGTAACACAAACTGATTAAAAAAAACGTTTAAAAAAGAAATAAAAAGAAAACTGTGACTATGTGTGGTGTTGATTTAATCATATGACAGGCTTTGTTGCACCAATACTTGCACTATAAAAGGTAAACACTGCTTTGTAGTCAAAGCAGGTGTGAAACAGCCTTAGCATAATTCATTTGTCTGCCTAATTACTCCAAGGACAGGCATAGTGTTTCACCTACAGCCAACACTAATGAGCAAATGTTACCTTACACCAAACTAATTCATTCTTGTTAATGTGGGAAGAAGCTGCTCTTCCCACATTGAGCCACCTCTCAGATGGGCAGATGGGTAATTGGATGGGTATCATCCCTCTGAAATGGTCACACTGACCCTGTGCAGTGTATGAACTTTATTAACATGTCTGTTTAGCTAGATCAAGAGCACATTATTAAAGAAGATGAAACAGAGCATGCTGCATCATAAAGACAGCCCTTCAGCTGGAAGCCGGAAGTCAAAGAAGAACACTGGCTCTTGACCCTTGGTTTATCAATTCTGGTCAACAGTCCTGCTGTAACCAGGACCAGGAGACGGACAGGTCAACCAGCCATACCAGCTGAATATCAGCTTGGCCAGGCTGGGACACCAGGTTAACCAGTTAAGAGCCCCAAACTATCTTAGAATGGTTTAAGCATTGTTTTCTAGTTTGGTGAGCAGTCAGCTAACAATAGTTGTATGAGAAAATGTCAAATTTGTGCTACACACACTTAATTTTGGTCAAAGCCATCCTGAATTCCTAAAGAGACCAAGAATAATTAAAGCAGAACTTCTTATTCTTATTCTTTCATTATCAAGTGCCTGTTGGAAATCAACAATGCCCTACAATGGTTAGATAAAGTTTATATTCTTCCTCACACGTGAAAACTCACACATGCTGTGACAACCCTAATAATTTGAGTAATGGGTTAACTGACAGAGCGAGTAATTGATTTGAAATATCAACAGGGCTGAATAACCCATACATGTAATTTGAGCCCATGTAACTATAAGTGGATGGCTGTTGAGTTGAATGCACTGTGTGATAGAAGTGCCATGCCCTTGAATTATCTTCTGAGATGTGTAATTTTTTACCACTGAGATACGTGACTTAACAGACTCACAATAGAGAAAAACTGCAAAGAAACACTTGCATTTCTTACATTCATGCTATTTATGCAGCCATATTATGATGGCATTGTAATCTTAAAAACTAGGATTAATTTAGTATAAATGTATTAGTATTGATGTAAAGCAATAATAGTCAAAAATATTGCTAGTCAAATGTAGTTTTACTGTAACATAATAATTGTTAATCCTGCTAGTATGTTAATCTATTCATGTTTTTAATTAAATATTTTTTGAGCGACAATATTTAAACTTGTGGTATCTATTTATACTCTTTCTGTAGTGAGCTGTTTGCTGCCTAATGCCTACAAGACCACATCCACATAAATATAAATTAGGTTGAAAACGCACTTAGTTACTTTAGTTACCTTACCTTACACAGTGGAAAACCATTTCCTCTACTGAAAACTTCTGAAAATGTTCTTATCTAAAAACGTACCACATATTTTGGAAAATAAGTTATCATATTTTGATGCTAACATATTTGAATCACATGATACCATACCAAATTCCTGGATGGCTTATGCCTACCTAATGTAAATGTTTTTGTGTACCTACAGTATGATGCATTAAAAAGTTTATTTATATAGTTATTTTAACAATGGCACATTGTAACAAAGCAGCTGAACAAATAAAAATAGAATGAAAATAAAAACGAGAATGAAAATTTATGAAAAGGAAGAAAATTATCATTAATAAAATTATAAAACAATGATAATTAATACAATGTACAAAGCGTTATCCTAAGCAAATGTTCTAAGCTAATGTCAGCTGTCTTCTAGTAAGCAAGCCAACAGGGCAACATGGGCAAGGAACCAAAACTCCAATAATGTATAAATGGAGAAAAAACCTTGTGAGAAACCAGGCTTAGCAGGGAGGGCAAGAAGTATGTGTATGTGAACAGTCTAACTGAAGGGAAATTTTTACACAGAAATTAACAGGCAACCAAGCAGAGAAGCATTAAATAGGCTATGTAAAATTTTAAAGAAGCCCATCACATTATCCCAATGTTTTTGGTTGGCCCAGGCAATGGCTATAGACATTGTTCTATGATGCATGGATGAGCACCTGGCTGTACCAGAGCAGGGACAATTTACAGGGTGAACTGGAGCTGGGGTCTGTCTGTCGGATGCTGAATCTGTTCTGGAGCAGGTTTAATCTGTAGCTAGGAACTCATGGGATAAAAACACCAAAACAGGGAATAATTAATGTAGCTGCTGTTCATAACGGTAAGACCATAAAATGCTACTTATGTATCTTTTTTGAGGTAGAATAAAAAACAAGTGATTAGATACATTATCAGAATGCTTCGCTGAAGATCTAATTTTTAATCTAGTTTTGAATTGCAAGAGCGTGTCTGAGCCCCGAACAGCATCAGGGAGACTATTTCAGTTTAGGAGCCAAGTGGACTTTAGTGGACTTTGCGATTCTAGATACAACCAGAAGTCCAGAGTTTTGTGAGCGTAATCTGCCTCTGTACATTTTGAAAAATAGCAGTTTGTCTGTAATTCGGTGTAAAAGTTATTCATTGTGAAGCTCTGTTTGCAGTTCGTCATAGCTCTCCCTCTCAATGTGAAATTTTCTCAGGTAAGCGTCCCACGCTAATAGGCCCCACCAGTGCTTAGCTCTGCTCACTGACCTTTAATTTAACTCAGACTGTATACAAATGACTGCAGTCAAGCCCACTCAAGATGTGTATACTCACACACACAGCCAAAGATACTCTGACTCGATTGTTGCCATTCCACTCTCTCTCTCCCCACACTCTCTCTCCCCAGCATTATCTCCTCGGTTCTAATGACTTCCCGCCGAGAGAGGCCCTGGCGAGCAGCTTCAGCTATCGGCCCCTAAGAATAGCATTAGACACAAGGTTATCTGGGCATTACACTCGCTGTAACATGCAATTAGCTCGCCTCCTCCATTTTCATTACACAATTATTCATTAATGTCAATTTAATTTTATGCATTGTTCTACATGACCGAAGGCTGATTACTGGGCCCTTGCACTTCAATATCCCAAGTTAACCGGTAGCAGACTCACTCGCCAGACCACTAATTGCAATTTAGCCCCAGACAGCACCTCCCCTCTTTAGTCCAAATTTAATGGAGAAACTGATTCCGAGACAGGTAACGATTGGAAAGACAAAGTGCTTCTAGCTGAATGGAAAATAAATGTTCTACTGCTAAGCTGTTTTCTTTGCGATAGTGCATGAGGTAAAGTCTTTGTATTCAAAGGGAGAGGGATAAGAGAGTAATATGCTCGGTGTTTCTAGCTTGATACCCTATTCGTCTTTTCCCTCTTTCCGACTGTAGCTCAAACAGAGAAAGTGTGGGCAGAGTTTAATATAATAGTCAGGTGAGGCCACACTACAGTACGTTGTCTTCTACGGCCATAAATTAAATGGTTGGTATAATGTGAAACTGTCAACATATTTCAAATTGCAGCCAGACAAAATGAAAGAATTCGAAATGTAATATGACCAAAACAAATTTTGGGTAGATTAGTGTAGCAGCATGTACTTGCTGCATGCTGACTGCCTAGTGTTGCTAAAAATGCTGCACCTCTTGACTTATTTGCTTTTGTGAAATGTGTGGATAGTGAGGAAGCTAAAATATAAATCTAGCTGAAAGTTTATAGATCAGCAAGGAACTTTAATTACTTTACATTTCCATAATTTAGGTTAGCTACATTAAATCAAATTTGGCATTAAAATAATGCTTAAGCAAGCTATTCTCTTAACAAAAAAGCCATGTTGTAACTCCACGACACCAATAAATTCATAAACACAAATCACACAACAATGTCAAAGAAATAAAACATTGTCAGTTTTCAGTTTGTCACAAAACTTGTCAGTTTTGTAATTTTTTAAAAATTCTTGTCTATATTAGCCAGCTAGATAATGTTTCCTTGGAAACATCTTTTAATCAGAACAAAACTAACGTTCAATATATAACCAAAAAAGACAACTCTGACTGTTCTGTACTGGCCTGACACCTTATCACACTGGCCTGAGGTCACCCTTAATGTTGAGCCCTGAATAATCTTTACTAAGATTCATTCAAAAATCAAACAACAGACACCTTAGTGAGTTCATATTCCTGTGGCATTGAGACTACTCTGTTAGCCTCTGTTCTCTTAATGATTTATCCAAGTAATTCAGAGCAGGAGACAGCTTCCAATGACATAAACAACGGTCTGTTTGATACATCACAGAAAAGTAATCCCTCACCTGCCCGATCTTACTGAGAGCAGAGGAAAATAAAACACTTCTGGTTGTTTGGATGCGGATTGAGGCAAACAAAATCCTATCAGTAACGAATTTATGCTCTTAATCTTGGTTTCCTCTTTCCTTTTCCTTTAAAAAAGGCCATCATTAACCTTTTACCTCTCCAAAGCTGATGGTTATCAGATATTTCCATCTTTGACTTTAATAAAGCATTAAAACAACAACTACTTCGGATTTTACCCACAATGCCCCATCAGCTCCTCTCTCTGCCTTGCATTAGAGGGGGAGAAGGGTGTGTTGTGGCGATAATGAAATCTCCTTTCTGGAGCAAGAAATCGTTTCACACCTTTCTGTCGCAGTGAGTTAGGAGACTCCTCATCCTGGAAATGATAAACTAAACAGTGCAGTTTGTGCTTGACATACACCTGGCGGGGCAGGCGAGCGTGCGATTAAAATGTGTAAATATCAGCAAGTACCTGTGGGCCAGAATGGACTCGTTTTTTGTGAGCTAAGATCCACATCAAAGCGACTCGGGCAACAGAGCTCCAGGCCAACCTGTTTAAAGTGCAGGGGCCTCCTCTGAATTCAGTTTTATGCTTGTTATGCGTATTATGTCTCTGAATAGAGCAAGTATGATTCACAATGTAAAGTAAAGGGTAAAAGGTTTTAATCCAGAGAGACGTGTTTGGAGCGTAAAACTGGAGACACACGGAAAGAGATTCATTTGCCTTCTTTGTGGTTCCTTGAATAAGAATGATTTCACCCTCTTTTTGCAGCAGACCTTTTGTAAGCAGTGGGGCAGTAATTACTGTCCATTTTCTGATGAAGTGTAATCAAAGCCTCAAAAAGAAAATTAGATAATAAGCATCAAATGTGAAAAGGGGGGAACAGAGCGAAAACTAGAATCTTAATTTGGAATAAAAGAAGATTTGATTAGCATGACCAAAGGTTTACAACATCTTGTTTGAATATAATAGATAGTAATTACTTTCATATTGAATCAAGTTTACTTCAGAGCAAATTATTTAAATGAGAAGATAAAATGTATCTGAATTAAAATGAGTATGACAGTCATGCGCTTTCAAGTCCTTTCTTTTTCAGAGCTTGACCAAATTAGGCTAATTTACAGACTGCGCACATTAGAGTGCATCAGCTTTATGTAGTTTATCTCAAAGCAAAGTGATGAAACGTAACACTGACTAAAGCAACATCCATTCTCTTATTATTGTGTCTAGGAGAGAGCTTGTTTTCACCATAAAATGGTAAACACTAATGCTTTAATGTCAGAAGCGCAGAAATGGACAAGATGAAATATTCACCACTTTTGATGCAATCTGATGTACAGTGAAATGAAATCTGCTGCTGTCAGATGACAACGATCAGTCTATGAATCAGTCTATGAAGTCCCAGATCATTTGATCAAGTCTTTCTACATAACTTAACCCAAAATCACATAGATCAAAGAGTCAACAGGCCAGCTAACGCTGAAATGATTTTACCTGTTTCTTAAAGAAGTTTAAATGAGTTGTGAATCACTTTTTTAAAGCTTTAGAAAGTGAACTATTAGTCAAGCAAAAAAGATCGTCATAGTCCCTGGCCCACCTTAGCTTTTATATTTCCATTAATTATCCAGTAAAAGTACAATTACCAATGTCATAATCAGCACTACCTAACTGAGTTGCATTTGGGTCTCATGAAATATCAAGATGATATTGTAATAATGCACATTCTGGTAAAAAGGTTGGATAAAAATATGGCACATTAAGATAATTGGAGGTTATGAGATATTCTTCATTATATTATCTGTTTAACATCTGTTTCATTTCAGCTAAATTACCCAATATATAACATAGAAAGAGTTTGGCTTTGCAAATTACCAGTATTGAAAGCCTTATTTAAAAGAAACAGATTTATCAGAAATGGTTTAAAACCAACATAAAGCTTGACATCTGACAAAAAAAATCAACAGAAGAATTGATGGTTTTTAGAAGCTTCTGCTTTTTAAAGTTTCACCTGAAACCTTTAGTAAATCAGGTCTCTGTAAAAAGCCTTAAGCAGGCAAACAAGAACTTTGCAAAATTAGTTGTTTGACAGGCACAGCAGTTTGGCAAGGTTAATGTCATTAATTCATTATGTCATTATTTGCATGCCCTGTTTGCAACAGTGAGAACAACATCAGAGACTTTTAAATGACTATTGTAATTGCACCTGTTGCCAATTACAGCATAGAGGATGCATCAATCATTGCGCATCATTGCCTAGTGAAGCAGCAAGTGTGTCAGTCCTGTTTGTTTGTGCAGATACCTGGATGCTGGATGATCAAAATCTCTTTAAATCAATTTAACTCCTATATGAATTTGGTGAAACTTCTTGGAAAAGAGTGTGGACAAACTGATATTAAGCAGCATATTACATTATAAAGTTAAATGACATTGCTGGCAATCAAACATTTGCCAGTTCAGTTTGCTGTTCAATGGTGCCAGACTATTTGCATTGCTGCTATAATCACTCAATTCAATGGATGCTGAATATAGAAAATACATACTCAAAAGGCTATAAAGAGATATAAATAAACTTAATTTCAGAACCTTGCTAAATTCATTAGTCAATCAAATGCTATATCAAGAGATAAAAATAAATGTAATTTCAGATCCTTGGTATATTCATTAGTCAATGTCCTTGTTCAAAATAATTACATTTCCACCTCATAGAATGTTCTAAGGCTATGAAGCTGTAACAGACTTCACTGTCAGAACCTTCCAGAAGGCTGAGATGCAAGAAAAGGCTATTAAAAAGGTGAACTGCATTAGTTTAAATTGTTTCAGTCATTGACATTCCTCTTCTTTTTATATTGATTGTTCCAATTCTTGATGTTGATTGGTCAATAGACAGGCTTTTTTCACAAAACAGCACAGCTATGGTCTCTTCACTAAAATATTTGTATTATTGCATAGCACCCATACCTGTTTATTATTTTTGTTGCATAGCAATGTTGTGTTAGTGTTTATACTTCAGGGACTATATCTTCTACAAAAGGATGGTATTTGATGGCTTTAAAAAATGACATTTTAATAAAAATTTCTTATGTGGTAACTATTAAAAATGTAATAAGTGTGTGTCACAGCTAAAGGGGTTTGCATTGTGTATAATGTCTTGGTTACATATGTAACTCTTGTTTCCTGAAGGACGGAACGGAGACGTTATGTCAACGAACTGATGTATGGGGTCTCGCTTGAGAGCCCTATCACCTTTGAATAGAAAAAACACGCCAATGAACATGAGAGGAAAGAGCCAATGAGTATTGAGCAAAGGAGTTGCGGGTATATATAGCTGGCCGCAGCTTGCTTTCATTCAGGTTTGTGCTAAGGAGCCAAGATATGTCCCGGTCAAGCAGCGATGAATCAGGCTTGCGGCAAGGTGACGATGTCAGTCACGTTCAACATTATGTCAACAACTGACGTATTCGGTCCCTGTGGAAAACGCCGCAAACCGTCCCACGTTACGAGCTAGAAATGCAAGTACGGGCAGGCGAGGCGTGCCTCTGTATGACATCTTCCCTGCCTCCCTAACCTATGCAGTGCTCGCTCAGGCAAACCGTCACATCCCAGCTGGGTGCGGAGCCTGGATGTGGAGAGGTTTTGGCGATTGTTCCTGTCCCCCCAGAAAAGGGCACCTCAGTGCACAGGTCTCCTTCCTCTCTTGGTATAGCCACATGAAACACTGGGAAATGCCCATTCCAGGGAAAGGGACCACACCCTGCTAAAAGGAGGTAATGTGTGGAGATGAGGAAAACACATAGACTGACAAGGCAGTACTACCTATGGGATGAATTTCTGTGCAGGTCCTACCTACTGGGATGGCTCACTGTCCCCAACAGTACAGCACCAAGGGAGAGGCACGGGTTCACCATTAAAGGAAAACGTATTGTAAAGAATACACACGTGGGATTACCAGAGGGGGAATGGTATGCTCTGAGTATGGTCCAGTGTGGTCTGCCTCGTCCGTGGGCAGCACTTCCAGGTTCGCCACCTGCCCTTGAAGGCATGGTGGGAATCTTGGGCACATAGCCAGGCCCGGGTCTCAAGATAACGTGAGAGTAGAGGCCCAAACTCTAGGCACGAGTCACTGACTGACAATGCCTGCAGGTCCCCATCCCTCTTGATAGAGGCGAGTGCAGTCAGGAGTGCTGTCTTGAGAGACAGACTCTTCGGCTCAACTGACTCAAGTGGCTCAAAAGGGGCTCCCCGTAGCCCAGAGAGGACTACGGGAAAATCCTAAGAGGGGAGGAGGGGCGGCAGTCTCCGGGCGCCCCTTTGGAATTTGATGAGCAACTCATGCTTTCCTAAATACTTACCTTCTACTACTAGGTGATGGGCCGAGATAGCGGCCACATACACCTTTAGGGTGGAAGGGGACAACCTCCATTCCAACTTATCCTGCAGAAAGGAAAGCACTGAGCTGATATAATGTCTTGCAGAGGATCCAGAGAGGGGGGCAGCAGGGTCTTTTTGTGCCTCATGACCAGCCTTTTGAAGCACTTCATGATAATAGGTGTGAGTGCAATGGGACAGTAGTCATTGAGAGATACTGGAGACTTCTTGTGCACGGGGACAATGGTGGTGGCCTTGAAGCATGTCGGCATAACGGTGCTGCTCAGGGAGGTGTTGAAGATGTCTGAAAAAATCTGCCAGCTGGTCTGCGCATCCTCTGAGCACCCTGCCAGGAATGTTGTCTGGACCAGCAGCCTTCCACGGGTTGACTCTATGTAGTGTCTTTTTCACATCAACTGTGGTTAGACACAGCACCTGATCATTAGGAGAAGGGGTGGTCTTCCTTGCCATCATGCAATTCTATGCCTTGAACTGAGCGTAGAAGTTGCTCAACAATGCACTTGCTGATATAACTGGTCACTGATGTCGCATATTGCTCCACGTTGGTGAAGTTGCCGTCAGTTGCCGTCAGTTGCCGCTTCCCTGAACATGTTCCAGTCAGTGTGTTCAAAACAGTCCTGATGTACAGAGATGGCTCCTGCTGGCCAGGTTTTCACCTGCTTCATAACTGGTTTTGAGCGTCTGACTAGAGGTCTGTATGCTGGGATTACCATAACAGAGATGTGGTCTGACTAGCCGAGGTGGGGGTGGGGCTCCGCACGGTATGCGCCGGCGATGTTTGTGTAAAGAAGGTCCAGCACATTCTTCCCACTCATTTCAAAGTCCACATACTGATAGAATTTAGGAAGCACTGACTTAAGATTTGCATGATTGAAATCTCCAACAATAAACAACAACAAGCAACAATAAATAGCCTGTCAGGAGTTTTGCAGCTCGCTAATAGCCCTATACAGTTCACAGGGCACGTCTTTAACATTTGCACTGGGGGGAATGTATACTACGATTATGAGAACGGTGGTAAATTTCCATGGTAAATAAAAAGTTCTGCATCTAACAGTCACAAACTTCACCAGCGATGTGCAGCAACTAGAGACTAGCACTAAGTTCTTGCACCATTCCGTGTTGATGTAAACACTCAAGCCACCGCCGCAAGCCTTCTCTAAAGCAGTCTCTGAACTCACGCCGCATAGTTTGCTGGAGTTGGGTGTAAACCAATTTATTGTCCAGGGAGCAGACATTGGAGAGCAGGATTGATGGGAAAGCCGTCCGGCTAGCATACCGCTTGTGACGTCCTCTTCCCCGGTCATCACCATCAGGCTGGAGGCCTGGCCCCTGCAGCAAGCTGAGATTGCTTAGCTTCTCCAGTTGGTTGCTGGTTGTATTCATGAACACCGGTAGTCCGTGCGCCGTTAGAGGTCGGTCAAAACAAACAAAAAGCACCAATTTGTGTCTGAAGCGGCCGCTGTGCACTACTGTCGCGCGGCCATCTTGGACTAATTCAAAGTACTCAGTGGCGTAGTATGAATGAGAACTTCATTTTGTTTGTGCCCTGTGAGATGATCTTCAAATCATCATTAGCTCATCTTTCTCTCCAGGCTGTTGATGCACACTGGACTGTGCTGAACTTTTGAGCAAAACAGACGTCTGTTTTCTTCATCCGTGACACCACCCTCATTATAGCTACACGGGTCAATTTGGAGTGCATAATAAGGACAAAACATGGTTCTTTCTTCTGATGGGGCCTAGCACTGGTGACCATTTTATTCATTGTCATCCAAGAGCTTTGATTTAATCTACCTCACACTCTCATCCTGGTTTAATTTCTGTCTTAATTAAAAGCTTGTTATATTTTCCCATGACTGCACATCTTTGAGTGTAGCAAAATGAATGTTGAGATGCCCAAGGGTAAACATCCTCCACAGAACTGTACTGTAATAATAAAGAATAGAAAGGACATGGTTTTGTTAAACATGCCTCTGCGAAATATACATTCAGTCTTCCTTGAACACTGCAATGCCCTCCTGCTAACACTCATCAGATATGAGGAAAGTGACATCTAACATCATAACGGTCTTAGTAGTTACAACTATAAAGAAACCATGGGGAAAAGCAACCCAGATGCTCACAAAGCATTCAAAAAACGATTATGAAAAGCATTCGTTATATACTGAAATGTAAATACTTGTGGAGCAAGATGTAAATAAGTCTAGCAAACAACTGACATCAACACCAAGAAGTGTTTGACTTAAAGACATACGTCTGCGGGCTCCAAAGATCTTTTCATCAGGCTGACACAACGAAATGGAACTTCTCCCCTCTGCTAACGGCTGGGTGCAATGATCGTCCACTGAGGGTTGTTTACATTTCTTCAAAAGCCCCATTTAGTTTCCCCTGACAAGGTAGTGTAAGGGAGTGAGGAGAAGATGGATGGAGGCACCTGTCCTAATGGAGGCTCAAACTGTGCCCACTAGTGCACGTTACATTGATAAATTGATAACAGTTGGGACATGCTCTACTAGTAGGGAGAATTAGGCTACTAGGACACTGACTTTTTTTCTCTTTTAGTTGCTTTCTCTCTCTGCTCAGAAATAATCCTTTCAAAGTGACAATAAACTTATTGACACATCTGCCCTTGGTGAACAAATTGATGAAATATACCAGCCATACATATTTTTACTATCTATGAAACTATTAATTTTATTTACATAATTGTAATTATTTAACATTTTTTTCTCTGCACTATGACTAGTCTCAGCATTTGCTAACTGTCTAATGTATAATGCACACAAAGCTGGATCTAGTAAGATTTTTTTGATTATTTTGATTGTGTGACTTCACATAACCTCCCCAACTACAAGCACACATGATAGGTGGTAAATCACATATTATGTTGTAGTTCCTTGTAAAGTTACCAGTTAAGTGCTAAGAATCTACGTTGTATTTACTTATCAAAGTCAACTTTTAAGTGTTAATTGTACACCCTGACCACAAACATACCAAATCTAAAACCCTCTGACCAACAGGAAATACGATTCCTATAAACACATGATCCAATTATGTGTTTGGACACAGGCATCAGCAGTATAGATCAAAGACAATCACAAACGTAATGTAAGATGAGCAATTTTCAAAAGAAATGCATGTTCTGTCAGTTGAGTGCCGCCTACTTACTGGCATCTGTGAGGAATTAGTGAGGGGAAATTCATTTAGCTAAAATAACATTGGAAAATTTCCTCACTTCATCTGCAGCAAGCTGTGAATAATACATTTCTGGAATAAATGGAAACAGAGACCCAGTCGATTCCTGATTAGAGTGGAGGTCAGGGAGTTGTTAAAACCCACGATGAATGTCAGAATGCAAGGCAAATACTTGCATACACATACAAGCAGACATACATATAAATCTCAGACTACACTCTGGCTTTGGATAACATGGAATACCCTAACCCCTCATTACTGTTATACACAGTTAAGGCAACATTTACTCAGCCTGGATCTAAAGAGAAAAAGACAACAGGAAAGAGAATTTAAGGGGACACAGGCCACATAAGCACACATTAAAGAGTTATGTGTCAAGTTTTAAGTTGTGCCCAGCACATGTTGTAACAGCTCAGTGGGCCTTGCTGTGAATTCTTTGCTAAGTTCGAACCTAATAAGCAACATTTTGTTTCCCTCCCCAGCTGAGCTGTGGTAAGCTCCTGGCACAACTCCTCTGGTTTGTCTTACTGTTCTCTGGGTTTCTAAACAATCAGCAATAGTCTAATTAGTTTTGGCACACAAAATGCTCTCTGAAGGGAAGAGGACCAATTTAAGGACCTTAAAAATGCCTAGCCTGTTTTAAAGAGCCAATTAGTTAGAATATCCAACCATGTAGCTCGGTATTACTTGGCATCGATGTCACTTCTCTGCAAAGCAACCAATTATTTACAATTATAGAAAATATTCTCTAACGCACATGGGCTCAATCCAACAGTCTTGGTTTCTCCTACTGGTTTTCTCACTGATCGTATTGAATCTTCATTCCCTGCTGTCACATGCTGTTGCTATCACATGATCAGAGAAAATGCTCTAAACCCCTCTTACACTGTTAGGAAGATAATATTCTTGGGAGAAGTTGGTAAAGGTGATGGTGAGACAGTAATTGCTGTATTGCAACAAATATCATGTAAATGGTTTCTATTTATCTAATTGTTTTAAGCACCTGTTTTCCTTTGATACTGGTCTTTCACTTCTCTAATTGCTTTGTGGAAGCTATTTAGGTCAAATAAATGCATCAAACTTTTATAGCGACTTGAACGTATTAGCAGTTTTTACAGCAAGATATCAACAAAAGTTTTCACCCATGAATTGATAACAAGCAGGTCAAACATAAAAAAGCATATTAGTGTTAGGAATATGTATATAAGTAGGAATATAATAAAGGAGGGAATACTGCTTGCCTTACCTGATTTGACCTATATTTCATTAGAGCTGGAATGCACTCCAGCTTTTGCTCTCAGTTAGTGACATCTCCCAATGAGCTGAGGATACAGAGCTGGCACTGAAAGGTGAGACAAATTGGTCTTGAAAACATAAACCATTTTTTCTTACTGATTTTTGAAATGTAAGTTCCCTCTACTCCCTGAATTATGAATAAAGTCCAGCACATGCTGATTGCACTGACACAAGTCTGTCAGAACAACATTGTCAAACATGACATGGGTTATAAGATTTTGTGCTGCTAAATTTAATATTTTTTTCTTTGAAAATCTGCTATATGTGGTGCCAAAGTCCATATGCTGCAAATAACTGCAATAACAAGCATTAATAAGACTAAAGTCATGGTCATCTTCCAGGAAGTAATGTAAAATAATACAAAATTAAAATTACGACATCAACACATTTTTATCTGGATGTTCATATTTAACAGTTACACTTGGATTTCCATTTTGATGTAGCATTTATCTTTAGACAGAATTTAATGTTTGAATAATTCCTTTCATGCAAGAACTTTCGAAAAACGTGACGCATAAATATGCATGGTAATTATGATAATTTACACAAGAACATGATGAACACAATCCAAACAGGATAAAATATAACTTAAGTAGTATATTGATCAATGAGGGATTTAAAGTTAGCTAACATGAGCATGAAGAAGTTAATTCTGATATGTTACTTCCTTGAAGATGAGGGATTTACATAAATTATCTCACTTTTAAATGATTTCACTTAATTGTGATTTTACATTTATAAAGTGTTTGTTTACTGTAATATTTCATCCATTATGCACATTATCCAAAATGCACAGCATAGCAGGAACAACTCATTTATTTATTAATTAAATATTTGTAATAATTATAATAATAATAGCAGAACTCTTATATTTTAATTTGTTTAAAGTAAATCTGGGAACACAGAAAAGTAATGTGCAGCACATGGTATTGTATAACATTCTAAGATATTCATACTAAACTGCTGAACAGTGCTGCCAAAATTTCTAAAGTAAGTTTAATACAACAAATAACTTGCACAAGCTATTTTGTGTTGCCAAATAATCATAAGCTTATAAGTAAAAACAAAACAAAGTAATTGTTCACTTGCAAAACTAAAAGATTTGTCCCAAAAACAACTTACTAATAAGCCTGACCTAAAGGCAATTAGGTTTCCCTCAACCCCCCTGAAATCATAGCAAAAATCACAAGAAACTGAACTACAAATAAAATATTGTAAGTTCTAAACGAGAGTTTTCCACTATCACTAAACACAATGTTCTAACGTTTGTGACACCGCAAATTGTGCTGTTTTAAACCGCTCTTTGCAATTATCTCACATCTGTGATAGTTTACCTGAGTTACTCTACCGATTACTGTGAGTCCTGCAGCCTTATCCAGATCAGATCCAGATGGCTCAACTTGCTCGCAGCTGAGTAAGCCCAACCCTGTTTCAGCACCCGAGTCTCAGCTGTCATCAGCACCTTTATGAGGTGTGTAATCCACTCCCTTTCTTGTGATTGATGAGCAAAACAATCAAAGTATCTGGGCGTGTTGCTGACTATGTGATGAAATGAGCTATCCAAAACGTTCCATGATCTCCTTGGGAAACCAACAGTGGGTGATTGTGGTCATCAACTTACAAAAGTAAGTCATGTTCTTAACGCTGGATTTTCCATGTGTATCGGTAAGTACAGAACAGATGTCCCCGCAAGGAAAATAAAATGATCAATTACATGCCCAAGTTAATCAGACCTCATCATATGCAGACCACAGCAGGGGGTTGTGATGATGTCCAGAAGTAGAGCAGTACAAGTTGTCAAAGCCCATCGTGTTGACAAGTTGTTGGTCATCAGCATGTTTTGGATGATGGTACCCAACATGGGATGCTGGTGTGCGTGGTGTTTACACTACACTTTATAGTTTAATTAACCAGCAACGCTTCATGTTCAACCAACACCCATGAGAAAACTCACACTAAAACTAGCTTCATTACCTATGGTTTGAAGGTCTGCCAGCTAAACCAGAACTAGACCAGCAACAATTAGCAATAGCAGGCTAGTCCTGCATTTACTTATTTTTCTTTAGCAGGTAAGGCTAAAATGCTACTGATTAATCTCCTATTTAGGACAGTATTAAATGGCCAAGAATACCCCTGTAGTTTAAATCAAGGTTATTAAAGAATGTGTGGTCATAAAAATTGGGACATCAATCCTCAGAGAATGCCTGCTACCTGGCTAGCAGAATTGGTGTGTGTGCTGAACTGACAGAGAAGCTGAGTTTTGCTAATGACCCCACCTCATTTTCCATTTCCTTAACCCACAGTTTAGTTCAACACCTCAGAGCTTGTAATATCTCACTGTGTAGCACACAGACGAAATATAGGAGCACTTTTGTCCACCTCACTCTCTTTTTTGCTGCCATGCAAATCTACACCTTTTTAACCAAACAGATTAATCATGGCATGTTTGAAATTTAGACAGCTCAATTTGTGGCCAGCTTGTTTCAATTGCAGGGGCCATTTTTATCTCAGTTCAACACATCTGGTATCTTGAAAAGCTCTTGCATTGGAAATAAATCACAGACATTATCTAGGTATTAGAAATGCAATCTAGGTCAGGGAAAGATAGCAAGCTTAAATATGAAACAAAAAAATACACCACATTTTCCATTTTCAAGTTGTGGATAATACATTACTCTTTTTTAAATAAATAAATAACAGTCAGTTTACATAGATTTCTTTGTATGATAATACCAAAAAATTAAATTACTATACTGCATGATAAAAGTGAAATATTATAGGAACAGTCCTGATGAAAATGTTAATGTTTAATATTTCTAATATGTGCATTTAAATAAATAAGAGTTCAGTTGAAGCAGAGATCACAGACAGATTGTTTCACAAAATATTCTAGCTCCTGCTCCACCTTCTCCATGCCACCAGAGGGATGATTACTTCCTGTTTGCCACCTGTTCCTTGTTACGGGGACTATTTAAACCCTGGACCGTCAGTGACTCTTTGCGATGTCTTGTATTGCCCTTGCATTTTTAGAGCGTCCTCCACCAATAAAATCAGTAATATTAATGTTATCCACTTGCCACTAGAGCTGCTGCAAATTTCATCTCCACTGAGTTATCTCTGAGTAATCACATCCCTCTAATTACTTGTTTCTCTTCCTTAGAGGTAGAGGTGCTAGATGGTCGACCCCTTGGAGTATGAAGAGTGGAGCAACAGACCAAAATATTACAGCTACAGATAGGTGTGCTTCACTCAGAGAATATTCCGTTATTTGCCATCTCCTCTCCTATGCACACTATAGTTCTGGGTTTGCCTTGGTTATGTATGCATGAGCCATTCATTTCCTGGAACGAAGGGCAGATCCTTCGCTGGGGGATGAATTGCCATGAAATGATTGCTGAAAGTTGTCCCCACTCGTCTCCCAAGTCACATCCGAACAAACCATTGAACCTCTTAACACTATACCCTCGGAGTACTCTGATCTGGCTATCGTTTTCAGCAAGAGTAGAGCCACTCAATTACCACCACATCATTTCGTTGATTGTGCCATAGACCTCATACCCGGTGCAACACCTCGAATTTTCCCATTATCGCAACCCGAGTCCGTCGCCATGCAGCAGTATATTGAGGAGGAGCTTTCCAAAGGCTTCATTTGCCCGTCTAACTCGCCTGCTTCGGCGGGGTTCTTCTTCGTCAAAAAGAAGGACGCGGGACTGAAGCCTTGCATAGACTACTGAAACCTTAATGATGTTACGATCAAGTTTCGTTATCCGTTTCTGCTAATACCTGTAGCCCTTGAACAACTTCGCCGGGCAAGATATTTCACCAAGTTAGATCTCAGAAGTGCTTATAATTTGGTCCGTATTCGAGAGGGTGACGAGTGGAAGACAGCCTTTTCCACCTCATCCGGCCACTGTGAATACTTAGCCATTTGGCCTGGCTAATAGTCTGTCAGTCTTTCAGTCATTCATGAAAGATATTTTCCGTGACATGCTCGAGAAATGGGCAATCGTTTATATAGACAATATATTGAGGAACACATTAAGCACGTTTGTCTAGTCCTTCAATGCCTCATCGATAATAATTTGTTCATCAAAGGTGATAAATGTGAATTTCACACAACTAGCACAACTTTCTTCGGTTATGTGATCAGTCAAGAGGGAGTGGCCATGCAAGATAAGAAGGTTCGAGCAGTCACTGAGTGGCCACTTCCCAAGACAGTGAAGGAATTACAACGTTTTCTTGGTTTTGTTAACTTCTACCGTCGGTTTATTTGTGGTTTTAGCTCTGTAGCAGCAACGTTAACATCTCTCATCAAACATCACTCAGGTCGTTTAGTATGGATCTAATCACAGCGTAGAGGCCATACTGTCCTAACATCACGGGTCGCCCCCCAAAATTTTCCATATGCGTTCTTCGCACACAAACTCTCCCCAGCTGAGCAGAACTACGATGTAGGTAATCGCGAGCCTTGGCCTTATCAAGTTGGCTTTAGAGGAGTGGCGACACTGGCTCGAGGGAACTGCACACCCCTTCACAGTCATTACCGACCATAAAAATCTAGAGTACATTTGCACCGCCAAGTGTTTAAACCCTTGTCAGGCCTGCTGGTCCCTATTTTTTACCCATTTCGATTTCTCTGTCACCTAACATCCAGGTTTCAAGGATATAAAAGCTGACGCCCTGTCTAGACAGGCGGATCCTACACCCAAATTTGACTCCCCTGAACCAATCATGCCTGAAAAAATTCTCATAGGCTCAGTACAATGGGATCTCCACACAGAGATCCAACATGCAAACGAGCCACGTCCTGCAGATTGCCCTGATAACCTTATGTATGTACCCGAGCCATTTAGAAAGCGTATACTCACTCAGGTACATGAAAATCCAAGTTCTGGCTATCGGGGAATCAATGCTACAATTCGGCTACTCAGAAACCACTATTGGTCTACCCTCCCAAGCGACACTATTAAATACATTCAGAACTGCCCAGTCTGCCAAGTTTCAAGGACCCCAGACAGTTACCTACTGGGCTCCTGCAACCACTACGCACACCACAGCGACCCTGGTCCCACATTGCAATAGATTTTATTACTGACTTACCCAACCCCCAAGGGAACACTACAATCCTCACTATCGTGGATTGCTTTTCCAAGGCCTGCCGACTGATTCCTCTTCCCAAACTCCCATCCGCTTTTGAAACTGCTGAACTGTTGTGCAATTTTGTTTTTAGATTTTATGGCTTGCCAGATGTCATTGTTTTGAACCGGAGTCCGGAGTTCACCTTACGTGTGTGGTCATCATTTTTTAGGAGCCTAGAAGTCAACGTACACCTGACATCTGGATATCACCCCCAGTCCAATGGCCAAACCGAATGCCTTAATCAAGAGATCATCAGATTCCTCCAATCCTACTGCAACCAGTGTCAAGCATCATGGTCCAGGGAACCCACCGACCTTCCGCTATAACAGACTGGCTCGCAGCGAGGAGGTATAGGAAAGGACACACACCCACTTTATGCTGTGCGCTGACAGACTGAGCAAGCCAACCGCCATTGACGTCCTGGACACAGCTTTTGTTCTGGTCAGTGTGTGTGTCTTTCCACCAGGGATGTTTGTCTCCGGCTCCCCTGTTGGAAACTCAGTCCAAGTTACATGGGCCCATTCAAAACTTGAGAATGATAACCCCTGTATCGACTCACCTTGATCTCCCTAACCATTTCCGTATCCCTCCAACCTTTCATGTTTCCTTGCTCAAGCCTGCTGGTGCACCGGTTATTGGGTGAATCAGCTCCCTGATTCCAGACGTTGGGGAGGATGTATCCAGTACCTCGTTGACTGGGGGGGGGGTATGGCCCAGAGGAGCACTCGTGGGTAAATGCCGGGGACATCCTGGACCCCACTCTAACTGAAAAGTTCCACAGAGCCCACCTGGAGGATCCTGAGGAAGAGGGGACGGAATAGGCTCCCGCTCCGCCTCTTCCGCGCCATCAGAGGGAACCCTCGCCAGAATACTGAACCAATTCGGACTACAACTCCCATGTGCCTTGTATGATTACTTCCTGTTTGCCACCTGTTCCTTGTTAGCGGGACTATTTAAACCCTGGGCCGTCAGTGACTCTTTGCGATGTCTTGTATTGCCCTTGCATGCAGTTCAGAGCATTATTTCCCTGTTGTTTGCCTGGTTATGTTTTGGATTGTTTATTGTTTTCTGATTGTTCCTTGCTTGCCCTTTTGACTCCGTTTTTGGATTACATTTTGGATTGTTTGCTGCCTGCGCATGACTGTGCCTGTTTAACGTTGATGATCGTTTGCTGCCTGCCTCGACCTCCGCCATTTACGTTTTTGCCTTTTCTCTTACATTACTGTCTGCTAGTTTTTGACCCTTGCCTGTTTTACGATACGAATAAACTGCTGCACATG
Source organism: Botia almorhae (assembly GCA_036877575.1). NCBI lineage: Eukaryota > Metazoa > Chordata > Actinopteri > Cypriniformes > Botiidae > Botia > Botia almorhae. The sequence goes on along the minus strand of JAZGTJ010006645.1, from coordinate 2,899 downwards.
GATCATCACACCTCCGCGTCTTTGTTGCACATTATGATTACTTTGCTGTTTAAAGTTGGTACCTAAAAAACTAATTCTACCCATCTTGGTGCTAAAATTGCTTTTTATCATTATTGTCATCATTATATTGTTATTATTATTACTGTAATTACTTTGGTAAACCATAAGGCATTCTGTAAGTATTTGGCTAAATAAAATTGTATGTTAATACATTTTACAAGTACAATTTTAATTCACACTGGTACAGTGGTTAACAGAATTATTCTCAGGAAGGAAAAGATAATAGGACCAGTCTACATGTCAACCACCTAATGATTTTAGATGAATACCTGCTTAACAAATATTTAATTTTTACTCAGCGTTCTATAATACTTTTGATTCATCAATCATGGTATTTGGTCTTGACCATCTGACTATATTATCACCTACCTGCTAAATCTGCTAATCTAATGATAAGGGCCACATTAATAAAGGCACTTAAAACTAAACTAAATTAAATTTGCTTCTGAAACTTTAATGTAGTCTTTTAAACTAAATGTAAACTGAAACCTGGAACAACCTCCCAGCTCTATTATAAGCCCCTCCCACTTTCCACAGGGTCAGAGTACTCAGGAGAAATATGCTGTTGCAATGTTCTTTTCCTAAGCAGTGAGCATGTTATTGGACAACAGAGACTAATCTGTGCTTGACAAGCCTGAACCAACTTTATTTAAATAAACACTGGGAGGACGCTTGCAGGCATGATCTCAGCTAATTCACTGCATTATTTAAAAAGAGTCTGTAGGCATCTCAATCACCCAGCATTGGCACAAATGTGATTGGATTGAACTTGTTCTACTCTTATCAGGTCACACCTACATATTGCCTTATTTTCACTCACAAGTGAAATAACTTAAGGTCTGTTTTAGACTTCCAAAAACACACTTGCATTTCTTAAGCTTATTTTCGGGCAGTGAACCTCTCAGAGGTGCCTGCCAATCATTTTCATCAGACAGCCTGTTGGAAATGAGGGGAGAGCCAAGAGCCATAATCTGTGGATGAAACAAGATCCTATAGTTCTCTTGGTAAGTGAAAGAATAACATACCATGAGCAATAATGCTCATTACGGCTGTTCTCTTCCTTTGGGTGAAAAATATCTGACATTTTCTATGTGATTCAGGTTTTAGGTTTCATTTAAAAAAGAAGTAACTTTGAGGTCTTTGTTGTTTGAAAGGGTCAAGAAATTATATACAAATTAAGTTAAGTTATTATATACAAATTAAGTTATAATTAGATTTTTATAATCACCAGCATCCAATTACAAACAATTTCAAAAATGACAATAGGGTCAAAGTTTACTTATAAAACATATAGCACCAGCCCAGTTCACTTGTGACATGCCTTAATGCAAATTGCAAAATGTTGTCCCTCTGCTAAAAAATAGGTTATTTTTCTCCATTATCAGAATGGTAAAGCGCCCCATTAAATTTGCATGCACAGCCTACATCCCATATTAGAGCATTAAACAGCTTGGCTTGTAAATTGACTTATCTATGTCGGAGAGATTCACCTCTTACAAAATACAGATGGGATCATCAGGGATCAACTAATGCTTCCCTGATTTCCCTCTTTCCTCTCCACATAAAATAGAGTTTAATAAAGTCTTAATTTCCTTAGTACATCATTATCTTTTGATATGGATATGGCATCTGGCACGTTCAAGTAAAAGAAGATAAGAATGCATTATAAGGATGGTTGACTTACAGATTTCCAGACACAAATTCATAGCTATGTGGTTAGTTAAATGTGGAAACAGCCCAAAGAAATACTCATATTCTCAATAACAATAAAATCTACACTTTTACTAAAGCAGAATTTAGATGCACAAATACTGTGGTGGACTGAAGCAGAACATTTAAAGAGATTTGATGCTGTGGGTTTAGGGAACAGAATATGATGTTTCTCTAACAACAAGCTTTTGGTTCTAACATCTCATGCCATTAAATACATATAAATGATTGCAAACACAGGATAAGGGTCACTGCAGGAATCCTTGATAAGAAAACCATGAATAGTTCACCCAAACATAGAATGTAATAACCCTCATATTGTTCTGTGACTGTGATAAACCTGTGACTTTACTCCTCCAGCAAAATGGAGTAAAAGACTAGAAGAATATTCAAGCCATCTCTTTTATATAATGGAAGTGGATGGGAAAGAACACAACATGGATGGACAATAAAACCATTCAATGTGGTATTTTTTCAAATCCTCTGAAGCTTTGTTTGAGGAACAGACTGATAATGATATTCTTAATCACTCTTGCTCAACATCTGTGGTCACAATTTCCCTTAATTGTAAGTAAAAGAGCAGCTCGGACAATAAAATAAAAGCATTATGATTTAAAAATGTTATTATATAAAATAATTATATATTATATAAAAAAAGGACAGTCATGTATGAAGCTTTGGTATAAATATTTACCCAAATGTATAGCAGAAGGAAGCTGATACTTATATTTGTTTTTCTGTGACAGTTATTACCCTGCTAGCCCTGTAGGATATTCATAATTTTATCATTGGAAACACTTGCAAGATGATAAGGGCTTTGTTCTTTCATCAACCTTCCTTAATTAAATCTACCCATCTTCAGGCATTTTCGTGATCTTAGCAAATAAAACCAAAAGTGAGCACATCTAATTAAGGAAAGTTAAAACAAGCCGTCAGGACTGTGCAAGCGTTTGCAGACACACTGTGCTGAAAAGGATGGAGGCTCCGTTCCTCTCAAGCTGCAGAATTTGCCTCTTTTCTCATGCTCTCACACTCACAGTCAGTTCATGCTAAAATTATGTGTCATTAGCGAATTACACAGGTGCCAGAATGAGTTTATCATCTTCAGTATGTAAATCTTGCCTGTAAC
>JAZGTJ010006644.1:0-24454 GCA_036877575.1 Botia almorhae | reverse complement strand
GAGCGTTTGCCCCGAGGCAAGCGTGTGGCACAAGCTCCTGGGAAGGTACTTCTGGCTTCCCTGATGCGTACCAAGTCTCTTTTAGACCTTGTAATTCGCCGTGGAGTCCCACACTCGGATCCTAAGCACACGATAAAAACCAAAAGGCATAAGAGCCAAGTACAAATGGGCAAAAGTTTCATTTTCAAGTAGAGAAAAGAGATTTTTTTCAATGGATTTGGGGATTTTGATGAAAGAGATTTCCAAACACTAAATAGCGCTCGTCTCGGAGATCTTTCCCGGTCTTTTAGTTTTACAAAAGCCTGTCAGGACGCGTATTCAACACCAACCAAGACGGCAATGCTGTCTTATTTTTCCTTTATAATGTTAAGCCACGACCCCCTTTCCTTGCCCCTTTCAAAGACACTTCAGCACAGATTGAGGGGGAAAGGAATATGTTAATTCTTCCAAGTGCTCCACCTTCCCAATTGAATGGATCCCATTAAACTGCAGGGGTGAGAAAGTAATCGATCAGTGTGGGGAGGTCAAAACCATTTCCCATAATATTTCAACTACAAACTCTTGTGCGTAAATACAGTAGCTACATTTATAAGAAGCCAGTCGCTGAAAAACTTGGACGCGTTTCTTGGAGAGGGACCCACGCAGTTAAAGTTAAAAAGTCACTTTTTGTATCAAATAGTGCCAGTGAATGTAGAATTGTCCTACAAGTTTCAGGCAACTCGCTGTGTGACATTGTTTTTCTTTTTACTGAATAGGAAACTGTCGGCTTGTTTCTGACCGGAGCTGAGTCGCAGGTAACCCGCTCGCTGTTCCGCTGTGTTTGTTTTGCGCGTCACTGTGCTGAGAACCCTCTAGCGGCTATACGGCGAACTCTCAAAAAACAGAGAAGAAAAGAAAATATGATTTGGTGCGCTACATCATATTTTGTCCCTTCTGTCACAGCAACCTATTAACCTGTGAACCCCGGGCAGGGAAAGATGACTTACAGAGAGCCAAACACATGCTGATGCGAGAGGCTGATGGTAGAGGCTACAAGCTCATCAGCAGAGTACACTAATACATTTAGGGCGCACATAAGGAAAACAGTGACATGGCTCTGTGCATCCGTGAACTAACATGAGTTTAGAAACGTTTCCAACTGAAGTCTAAATGCACTTCCGACATCGTCTGCTCCTGATCACAGTGTTCTCGTTCCCCCAGCTGCACAGCGACTCCTCGCAAACATGTGACATCAGTGCTGCTGAATATCAATGGGCACTGGTGCTAAAAGACCAGCAGGAAACCTATGGTGAGCCGCTATAGAGCGCCACATTTAGCAGGTTCTTACCTCAAAGTTGCTTATTGTTACTGTTACTATTTTGAGTAAGTACTGTTCATATTCATCAGGATGTCCAAATCACTTTAAGCCCTTTCCTCAGTAGACATTGTTGACACTCGAGACGCACAGCGCTTTAACTAGAAACATACTGCTGAGGTACGTGCGTTTGAGCATAAAGCCTCCGTCTAAATTCTAATTTGTTACCTGTTAAACCAACTTACTAGTTTGCAGCCAAAAAATATAAAACAGTGGAAACAGTTCACAGAGTAAAAGACAACTCAAATACTGAAAGCATTTGTGCAGTCATATCAGATTTAGTTGATTCATATATATATAAATGTATTAGTAGGGAGGACCTGGGGCTATTGCAACATTGGCCAGTTGTACATTTCTTCAGTGACAAACACATCAGAGCGATGATAGTTACAATATTACGCATTTAGCACACAGGCTTTTCTTTCCTCCTGAAAGAAGATTTGATAATTACACCGTGTGAGAAACCGAGAAAACATGTGCAAAAGGTTCCGGATAAAGTGTTTGTTTGGATAGTAGTGTTTTTAATAATAGTAGTTGTATTCTGCTGTTTATTAAAAGTACTATTATTGCAAATCACTTTCCAAACACATCACTTTTATGCTCTACCTTTCACACACATTTTCTCGGTTTCACTACTATAATATTTATTAAAAAATAATGACTTTTAAATTGTAATGCCCTCATAAGAAAAGTTGATGATGTGCAGATGTGGGCGATTTAATGAATCCAAACATGAAAAAAATCCATGTCCAATAATCCATAATCATGTTCCCAGCATGTTAAAGGATGTTTATGATGATCAATTATATCAGATGATCAATATATTTTATTATTAATTTAAATTAATGATGTACGGAACAGTATTCACCTAATGCTGTTCAGAAATGATAAAAAGTGATATTTTTACTTAGGTTTGTCTTTACTGTCAGCACATACATGATTAGGTTTGACCATAAACACGTGCATACGGACTGGCAGTATTCTTAAAAAAAGTACAATTGGTCCAGAACTGCCCTACACGCCATATAGGAACTGTACAGTCAGTTATTATTGCGTTATCTACTGTGGCTTCGCTTTTAGACTGCAGGATACTGACTCACCCTTCCCATTCAGAGAGACACAGGGGCTGCATTAAAGAAATTAAACTTTACAAATCATTCAAAGATAACATTAAGAGAGCTCCTCAGACTCTCTGTGGTCTTTACTTAAAGACTTTTCACAATATCAGCAAATTAACTGCAAAGGAATCTCTGATAACACACTTGCAACTGGAGATACTGTACTGTACTTCCTGTCAGGTGTAAATCATCAAGCGCAGCGGCCCTGTATTGTGTCTAACAGCAGGTTGAGTAGACAGCTGCGGATGTCATCGATGACGTACGTATCCCTGTTTACACTCTCTGCCTGCTCCTTCAGCTGCAATTAGGAAATTCAAGTCGATTAAATTGAATTGATTCTGGCTTGTCTCCTACCTGTAGACACACTACAACTAAAAGCAATTAACCAGTCCCTTCATTTTGCTGAAGCACAAGGATGACAATCTATTCGATGGTCAAGAAAGTTTTTAGTTATTGTTACAAACTAAACTGTTTAAGTAACCTTGGTTTTGCCTTCATTGCAAATATGCATCAATAATCTTTCTGGAAATTTCCAGTGCATGCACACACTGCTGGGATAGATCATAGTTAAAACATTTATTGGGTAATAATAACTAAACATCAAATCTCTCAAACATCCTTAAGATGTATAATATTCCTTGACAGTAAATGACCAAGTTGTCCAAATAAAAGAGTGTCAATTCCCAAATGAATCCTTTATTTATGATTTATCAGCAGTATAAAGTTTATCAATATATAAGTACCTGGAATAACAGCAAATGCCTTTTATTATAAGAAAGTTTGAGTGTCATATGACTATAATGTATAATGAGCATAAGAGTAATAATGCCCAATAGAAAACACGTTTTTGAGGAGGAAACAAATCATAGAAGAATGTTTACATAAGTTTACCATTTTATTCTTGTTTTTTCACGTTGCGGTTCAGGGCTTCCATTGACGCTTTAAAACACGGACAGCATGTGAAGCAGATTCTCTCAGCATTACTTCTGTCTTCTGTCTGCGTTAAACTTATTCTTTGCATCTAACTCAGAGTGAAATCAGACTATTTATTAGCCCATGGCTAATCGGTCGTTAAACGTGAAATTGGGTCACATTTATGAATAATTCACTTTTATTGTAGAAGGTTGAATGACAGAAAAACAGCTGTCTAATATATGCAGACTTTCTCATTATTTTATTTTAATCTTTTTGTAACAATAACAAATTACTGGCATGATCGCGGATAGCGGCTGAAGTAAGATAAATAAGCTAAAAGTAAGCCTGACAAAGCATTCAAATTCTGGTGGAAGATTCTGCTTGATTTCATTGGTCAACTATATCACAGCGCTGATTGGCTACACAGCGTTACGCCAAACACACAAATTTTAATACAATACCCAAAAGGGCTACACAAGTGTATAAGTGAAACGATGTACACACAACTTACAACTTAAATTAAACGGTGTACAAAATGAATAAAAATAGTGCTTAAAACTACATATAGACTACGCTCACAGAGTAGTTTAAAACTTGAGTAAACTACACTCATGTACTATACAGTACATGAGTATACACTACATACAGATTTCTAAACTTATTCTCAAATGACCGCATAACCAGATTGACCAATGAAATCGTGCCAGAGATGTGAGTCATGTGTGGTTTTTGCATAGGGGGTGTGGTTAGCACTTAACTGGTTTGGGGGAAAAAATTATGTGAAAGGCAGCGGGCTTAAATCACCCACAATCCTTTGCACACATTTCCAAAAACACTGCGAGAATCATGTCGGTACTTCGTCTATTTTCTGTTGTTTGGTTGTAAATTAATCTCAAAAAGCTAAACTGCCTTTGTGGGACTTGAATGAGGTAAACTTGAATTAAGAATAGACAAAAATAAGCAACAGAAACCACAAATTTACTACAAAAACACTAAAAACAAAATTAATAAATACACCTGTAAAAAAAGAAAACAACCAAAAACATATCAAAATAATAATGATTTGACAATTAACTAAATTAACAATTTTATGCTAAATAATTAACAAGTTTAAGCTATTTTATTTTATTTTATGTTTTATGTTTACAGCCATTCCCAGAGTGAGATAACGCTCACTCTGATAGAACATCATACTGGTATAGTATTATAGTAGGAGACTTGTTTGCCAATGTCCAGTTATTTCTGTTGATACAGGTAAGTCACACATCTTGTGCTATCTCAAGCTAAATTAATCAATTAACTGATTATGCCATCAGAAAGGTATCAGTGATGTGCTCAAAGTTATCTTTTCAAAAGATGTCATTACAAACTTATTGTTGCGAAGGTGTTCGATTTCAATCAAAGTTACAGATTGCAGCTTTAAATGCATATGTACAAATAGCACCTGTTTTTTAGCCACAAGGTCTAAAAAAGAATTGACCGTATCTGCAGCTGTATCTCACATGTGCAGGCTGACCTAGATTGTGTGTGTGCACAACTGCTGGCTTCAGGTGTTGGGAATGAAAAGCCCCTCATGTGGACAGATGAATGTTTCAGTTCTTTACATAAGACTGTCCCTCCGGGGACATTAGATGTCCTCACTTCAGGGACCCGTGTCCTTTGCTCTGTGAGACATAAGGGAACGCGTGAGTCAGGACGTGTTCCTCTGTGTGACAGTTATACTGCCTGGGTACAGCATCCAGAGCCCAACTCCCTCAGGTCACCCTGCAGTGCGAGTGACAGGATATCCTTCCCTACAAAACACATCCCTCCGATGTATAGTGCCTGAGCACTGAGTACACTACAAATGTTTGCATTAAAAGTGGGAGAAAAGTGTCCGTCCATAGAATGAGAGATAGACAGATCATGTTTCATCTTAAACAGTTAGACACACATTTTAATACCTTTTAATTTTCTGAAAGATGTTGAAGGACCAACTCAGCACAACAAGCACTGTGATGATGGTCATTCATTCAGCCTGTTGTCCTGCTGTTTCCCTAACTATTGATAGTTCCAGTTTTGACATTGTTTGAATCTACAATGTTGGGCAGCACAGGCTGATACACAGATCTTCTGTATCTTCTGTTAATTGCAAGTTGTAACTGGGGACTGTTCGTTACAAGACATGTGACAATAGAGGAGGTAACTTTGAGTGTTTTCATTAGACCTAAACAGAGATTTATCACCAAGCGTGTGAAAAGTGTCACTCCGTACTTCTGAGAACTGGGTTAAGGACAAAGAATTGTTTCCCAGTGGTGAGATGGCTGCACAGGCTGTGGTGTAATTACACCTTTGCACAGATAAAAAACCAGTTTATTTGTTTATTGATTCTCTTGCCAGGGGTTTAGGATTTTGCACATATGGACGATAAAAGTGTCAGTCCATTATTAGGCTACTTTGAAACCAATCTAATAGATTATAATGTTAACTGTTATGGAAGCATCTAGATACGTTTTTCTAATAAGGGTATATTTTGTACGATTCACGAATTAATTAGTCTGACATCACTACCTTATGAAATTGGTACTTTTCTTATGAGATCAGATTGTAAGTTCACACCCAGGTGACACCCCATTTCTGTTTTTGACCTGCTGCAGAGCTGCTCAAGGTATATTCCTGTCCACCAGCATTAATGTTTGTATATACAAATAGAATGTCAGATTTTTGTAGCCATTTTTTTCATTCATATTCATAAGGGAAAAAGTGGGGGGTGTGGTCAGGTTTCTGTGTGAAACCCCATCACAGTACATTTCTGCCTAATATTGATTTTTATTATGTATCCATTCACTGAATGGAAACGTATAAAATTCAAAATCATGTTGTTTTAATGTTGGCGTCCAGGTAGCTTACAAAAGGATTCAAGAGAGCTTAAATGTCTGGTAATAATGAGACATGCTCGATGCTTGATGCTCGATTAATGCTCAAAGGTAACAAACAAGGGTCCTTGTAGAGAGCAGGACAGACTTATTTTGTTTTTCGAACTCTAAGAAGACGGCATGATGGACCTCAGCCAATTTACACAAAGTTAGTTCCCCCTGTGGTCTGGAAAGTGTACCTATAGGAAACTGTAAAGACCCGAACCTGTGTGTTGTGCAACACAGCTCCTGATTTCCCAAATCAAACAGACCACATAAAAATGAAGCATATGCCAGTTCCATATGGAAGCCCAGGAATGACATTTAATTCAAATAAACAGTTTTCTCTGCACAGACAGGCAGATCTCAGCTCTGCAGCCCAAACACAGCAATGTGAGGAAACATTTGTGCCTGGTGAGGAAAGAGATACTGTTACACTCATATGTCTTGCTTCTAAATCCACCTTTAATTCTTTAATTCACTTTAAGTTGCTTTGAATAAAAGTGTTAACTGAATGTAGATGATATGATGAACAGGTTGTTGCTGTGGTGTAGCATGGCTAAAATGCATTATTAGAATGACATCATTCTATTTCTAAAATGCATTATTTTTTATGACATCATTATTAGAATGTATCAGAAACCAGGATCAGAACTATGCATTGGACTTTTGACCTGTTCTAATAAGCGAGCCAGTGAAATTGGATGTGCTTAATTCTACACAAATGTGGACTAATGCAGACGTTTGGATGTATTGTAATATTTAAAGCAGTTTATCAGGATCAGTTAGAAGTAATGATGTCATAATGATGTCATAAAAACACAGGTGAAAGTTTCAGCATCACTGCAGCTGAGAGACAGAGAATAGTATTAAGATGGAGGAGAAAAGGAAAATAATAATAAACCATAGTAAACAATGTTGCTTTTTCCTCCTCGCTGATTGACTTAATGTCAATGGAGGTTCTAATGAAAGACTTTCACTGTTAGAAGAAATCAACAGAATTCATATATCTGTCTTTCAACCCACTGAACGAGCTTTCTGGTCAGGTCTGGAGACTTCTCCATGTCCCTTTGTTAAATTGGGATTATTCCAGGGAAAAATTTAATCCACTGAAAACAGTGGATTGGGGAGATGTCTGACAGATGAGAGGATATAAAGATCATAGCTTGCCCGCGCTGACAGAGGTCAATCAATGATCTCCTCCAGGAGGTGTTGTGCGCAGGGCTGATAAAGCCAATGGAACGAGATCCACATCAATAAATGAATTCATTTGACCACAGATTGTATTCCAGTCCCTTCTATACTCCTTATGAGTAATTGTGTGTCTCATGGCATTGTCTGTTGTGTGTTCTCTGTATTATAATGCCATGCTTTGATTTATTATGTGATTGTCTACAGTAATAAGAGATTATGATTGTTTTTTTGTTGGTGAAATACAATAAATACTAGCTTCATCTGTGCTCTATTGTATGATTGAAGTACGGTACACAACCGTAACACATCTGCTGTTTAGGATATTTATCCTAGTTCAGTTATCAAAATTCAACATCAAAGTCTTGAACACAATTCAAGAACTTGATATATACATATTTTGTGAAACCATTTTGAATTTATTTAGGTGATGTATTTGTGTGAGCATTTGGGGAAATAATTTGCTTGTGTGTTAATGAATAGTATTTTGAGTTCATGAATAAGAGTTTGTACATGTGCATTGTGCTGTACACGTCTGAATTGTTTTGTAAACTTATTATTACTGAGACTATTATGGCTCCATACTAACACCATACTAACACCTTAACACCCATTCAACCCCCAAAATGCATCAAATCCCCTCCCCCACTCCTCCATTGACCTCTTACATCTGAGTTGACCCCTTCAAATGACTGGCTCATCTTTCTTTTCTGTCTCTGTCATGTCCTCATTTGCAAATATAGTTTGGTGTGGCATTCATCTTTACTTTTGTTATTCCATTTACTAAATGTAAAAACATCAAACATTGTTTTCTGCACTGAAAGCTATTTTTCATCTGCACCATTGGTTTGTAGTGAATTATAAACCACTGTTATGGGGTGCCTCTTATATAGATCTCTTTACAGTCAGGGTCTGGCAGATTGAGTGAAAGTAATAATTGAGCTACAGCTTCCCTCATTTCTTTGATTTGCATCTACAACACCCAGAGAGAGCTGTTGGAGAGAAGATCATGTGATGTTTCTCCAGGCATGTGTTGTTTTATCCATGGTTACTCCCAGATTGCATCCTAATTTGCCAGGCGTTCTCATGAGACCACCCACCTCCAATTCTCCCCCTCCCATGTGTTTCTCCAGAGTAGTGACCCCAGTGCCCCATTTCTCTGTGCAGGGCCTGTTCTTTCCAAACCCCCATAACCTTCCCCTCAGACATGAGGCTTGACATGGGGCGTCTCATTTTTAAATCAACGCTTTCTGGTCCTCCTCATTGGGCAGAAAACAAGGTGTCTCACACCCTGAGACCTCTGACCAAAACAAGTACTTCAAAGTATGGCAGCGCCGACATACAGCAAAAATGAGTTTTTCAGATCAAATGAGCTTTTCCAGAGTTTTGTAAACATCCAGCTGCAGCTATTCAGAAGTTTCATGCATACATCTATGGCATGAATAAATTAGTTTGCTCAAAACTCTGTGGTATTATGTGTGTATCAGTTGTAAAGTGTTTAAAATGTAACATTTGCAAATAGCTTGCGTTTATCAGTTGACTTAATTTTCTAATCCCATCAAAGTCCTTCTTTATTCTAGTGGGTTACTACACCTATTATTTAAATGCTGAATAGTTTCCTGCTCTGTCAAATCCAAAAAATGATAGAAACTGAAATATGAAACTAAATAAATCAGACAGACAGACAACTGGTTTCTGTAAAGTATTTCCTGTTTCTTAAAATTTCCTGCTTTTTCTTTATTATTTGGTCCAAATCATCCATTTCAAAAACATTTTTTAAAATAAAATTGTATTTTTCTGATAACAGAAATTAATATTTTGACAATCATATTTTTGTCTACAATAATAATTTTAAACAATTAAGAAAACGGCTTTAGGTGCAGTCATTTTTAAAATTATAAGAAACATTTTAGTGAAGTGTTTCCAAACTTTTGACCAGTAGTGTCAAATGTTAGTCAGTCTCATGGCATGAATGCTGTTTTACCCATACGGAGATGAGTTTTATTCACCAAACTCTTTTTGTCTGTTTCATAAACATCATAGTAACTTATTAATCTTGCTCTGCTTGTATGGGATGTTATTTCAGAGCACACATACTACACTGGAAGTCCACATATGGTTTTGCTTATGGGGTAAAATAAACACTGTGGTCTCTTCTTGATCTCCTGTGAACATTAATTGACTTAACTATATCCAAATAACCACATTCAGCTGGCATTTGCCATCGGCGGGGCCCCTGTTAAAAAATGTTTCTTTACAAAAACTGTATCAGTGGAACTTAGACTGTCACATTTATGCAACATGTTTTACTTCAACGTACTTGAAGCTTATGTGTCTTTAGGCTATGGACAGACATCTATACAAGCAGCTGTGTGATTTTATCTACTTACAATAGAGAATCATATCTGTTTAAGAACTGACTTTGACCTCCATCCACCCTGGATGCTAACCTAACATATTGATTGTTCTGGGAGCAGAGTGCATTGGCAGTGAGCTGGAGGACCATGTGTAGAGAAGCAGAGGAGACACCTGACTGGGGGAGATTTTAATGGACTTTGGCAGGTTCCTGTGGCCATGTCATTGTACATAAAGTCATTCTGCCGAATCGCTCGGTTCCCCACAGGAGTAAGACCAGCTTCTACCTCAACATCTGACTGACTTCAACACTACCTCAACACCATTCCTCTGTGCCACCTTCATCTAATGAGGAACATCATTATGAACGCCGCAGTTGTGTCATGCATCTCCACACACTTGTGTGTGGCTTTCCATTGGCTGGTCATGATTTTCACAGGGTTTGGTTTTATCTTCTATCACTCATAAATACAACAAACCTCAGAGTCATAGCAAGTTCCTTATACCTGTCAGGTCATGTATACAGGTCATAACCAGATCTGCTAGTCCCCTAGTGATAAGTCACCAGTCCACTTTAATACCAAATATTTACATTAACATTTATACATTTGGCCAAAGCAACTTACAGTACATTCAAGTTATACATTTGATCAGTTATATGTGTTCCCTGGCAATCGAATCCACAACATTTGTGCTGCTAACACAATGCTCTACCAACTGAGCTACAGGAACACTTTTTTAGGACCTAAAATATGTAGTAAGTGAACATATGGTATATATTGTTAATATATGGTAACAGTCAGTTTAAGTTAATTATGGTGATCATGATAAAAAAAAGTAGAATGTAAAACGTAACAAATAGCCACGTGTGGTGGTTAATCAGTCCTCATGGGCATCAGAGAGAGAATTTGTCCTTTTTATAACACTACACAATCTTTGCAGCACACAAGCCCAGCACACAAGCCCAGCCAATGATGTCATCTGTAAGTGACCCATCCCCCACTGGTGGAGAAGATTCAGTGCAGATCTGAGGGCTTGTGTGCTGAGATACCTCAATGGTAATGATTCAGGTATGCTACGCACATCCTCTCATTTTCCATCCTCTCAGTCAAAGAGATCCAAAAGATATTAATTAGGCTTATTTATCAGAGACATATACAGGCTTGAGTGGACATATATACTGAATTTAAGAGCTCTATGTGGACGTCTTATAATCTAATTATCATCATGCAATTTAATTTAGATAAAAAAGTCAATATTCTTATGAATACTCCTGAGGCTGGAATTCATCTGTATGTATGTATGTATGTATGAGTATATTTGTCTAAATATGCTTTAGGGAATTGTAAGGCACCATATACTGTACTATACTGGAGCAATATGCTTTGTTAATAAAACTGATTTTAAATCATATTTATACTTACACGGGCATTTCCTGCCTCGTTGGTATGATGTATGTGATGCACATTTAATATGTTTGAGTAAAACATGTTTTAATGGCTCTGGTAACCGGTAGAGCACAGCACAGCACTTGACATGTTAAAGTCATGGCTTTGTGCATGGACTGAGAACATGTATACCTCAAAAAAATATATCACATAAAGACTATTAAAAGAACAGGTGACTCCTCCAGCCTGTATCTTCTGATGTCCCATTGGAAGTGTTAGAGATCTGCTGTTCTCATGACTCTTAGTTGTCTGACATTTAGAATGAACGTAAGCCTCATTTCTGATGAGATCGTCTTCACTAAAAGAACCTTTTGTTATTTCTCCGTGAACCCGCGAGCTGCAGACTGAAAGAACAAAGCACACGTCTGGCCATCGCAGAATAATAAACTGTTGTTTAAGATAATAAAGAGGATCAAGGTCAGTCTCGATGGCCACACTTCCTTGATCATGTGCCAAAAGAACAAGCAAACCAACCCCAGAATTTTCTGTTTCATGTCCTTAAAGAAGCCATAAGATTCTAGTGAATTCTTGAGCCATACACACAGTATGTCCCAGTGTGAACGTACATGCACATGCAGGCACATAATGAATCATAAGTTACTCTGTGTTCTGTGAAGCCGACTGTTATCTCTGTCAGTGGTCTTTATGTCCTGAAGAAATGTATATAAAACTACTCGATGCCTCTCTGAAATAGAATATAATTTGTCTCTTTTAGGGACATATGTAGATGAAGCCAGTTATGGCTCATTGCTGCCATAGAAAACAGCTTTCATATGAGATGGACACAAACTGCACATTTCTGTTCTATATCTCTGAGATGGGTAACCGTGGCAATATCAGTTAGGATCCTATTGAGCACATTGAACATGTCAAATCTTTAGTTAAGACGTTTAACATGATATATGCTGATGCTTCTGTAGCATGTGCCCAGAAGACATGGCAGGAGTGAGCATGTGAGTAATGGATGGCTGTTTTTCCAGGGATTGATCAATAACAGATATAATCGTACAGAATGTGAATCTCAGATTTACAGGCACTGGAAGCCTGTAAATCATTCTTTCTTTAAATGCAGTTATAAATCATAAAAATGTAGTTATGCAGAGAACATCACAAAAATGTCCGACATGTGGACGTTTGGAGAATTCGGCCAAGCAAAATATTGTTTTATGAATTGATATTCTTTTCATAGTATCAATATATCAAAGGTGGATTTATAAGAACAAGATGTGTGACAGTGGCTCAGCTATTTTTCTGAGGTTTAAAAACCTTTTGTGGCTTTGCTGCTCTCATAAAATGAGTAAGACTACCCCCCCCCAAACCCCCCCACCTCCCTCCCATGGGTATTCCACACTGATCTATACAGATTGAAGTACAACATGTACCTTCTTAGACAATCAATGGTATAGTTATTATGTCTCAAACTTAATTACAGTGAAATTGAATACAGGGCCCAGAGCAGCCCTGCGCAGCAGTGTAAGGATGTGCTCCCATGGTCCGCATTTATTCATTTGATATGTATCTTCTGCAAGAACATAAGATAAAGCAAAAATGTATCCAATGTTGCTGGTCATCAGACCATTTTACCTAGACCCTACCCACAATACACAGGAGTAATCAATAACAGCCGCAATTATACTGTTACTGTAATTGGTACATACAGCAAGTAATGTTTTTAATAGTTAGGTATGTGTCTTTCTTCTCCACAGTCTCTGTGTTTGACATCTCAGCAACAAGATTAAGAGAACAAAAATCTCAGACGAAACAGAATTTGGATGACTTTTATTTCATGCTGTCCAACACATACAGACAAGACATATTTTTATTCCAGTGTTTTGACTGTTGCCATCTAAAGTTCCATTTTCATCCTATAAACTCAAGCTCACCCGGAGAGGATGTGCTTGATGAAGGATGTGTAGTTAATGCAGCCATTGGCGTCTTCTTGTCCAGCCATCAGACGGTCCACCTCGTCCTCTGTCATCTTCTCCCCAAGTGTTGCCAAGACGTGACGAAGCTCAGCACCCATCACTGTTCCATTACCTTCTTTATCAAAGACTCTAAGACCCTCCACAAAGTCTTCAAAGGTTCCCTGGTCCTTGGCTCTTGAGATATGTTGAAGCATGGGTAGAAACGTCTCAAAGTCCAAGTATTTGGTGTTCATATCTTCTGCCTTGGGCTTTCCCAGGATGGTCAGGACATCAGCATTGGTTGGGTTGTGACCAAGGGCCCTCATCACATCTCCACACTGAGCATACCTGATCTTCATCTCCCCAGTTGGTGTCTCATCGAAAAGTGTGAAGGCATCTCTGAACTCTTCGATCTGGTCAGCTGTGAATTCCAGCGGGATGCTCTTCAGGTCCAGCTGAGGTTCTTTGGGTGTCTCTGGAACAGGGGCAGGAGCTGGAGCCGGGGCTTCTTCCTTCTTCACCTCTGGTTTTTTAGGTTCTGGCTTCTTGGGTTCAACTTTTTTTGGTGCCATTATGCTGCGGGTGCGAGTGGGGATGGGATAAGAGAAGAAGTGTGTGTTGAGCAAGCAGCTGTTGTGCTTTTATACTGACATGTTAGAGTGTTTGATAAAAGTTATCAGGACTGGAATGGTGGACGGCTATATAAGGAAAAGACCTGGAATGGCCTCAAGTGCTGTTCATACTGCTCATACATGCTTCTGGCCATTAGATAAGAGCAGACCAATCACCCCTTAGAAAATAAACCCTGGATCAGTAATAGTCTGTGAAGTTATTCTCTGTAAGCAGCTTTTTATCAATGGCTGGATAATGTTTGCAAAGACATTTAACACATAAAGACTTCCTCATTGTTTTCTCATTAAGTTCATACAGCTGTTAACAGAAATGGACGATATAACTGTATTCTATAATTTATTCTATAATTTAAAAAAAGAGAGATTTGTAAAGCATAATTGTTTCATAATATTTAATTCTGAAACACATCTAATGTCAACTCATGCTGTGGTACTGATATTTAAGAAAAAGATGATTTTAGGAGAACATCTGATCTGACCCAGCAGTGATCTGACCCAACAATTTCTGATTCCTAGAACATTCTGTAAATGTTAAAACCTAAAAAACATTCCTCAAAAATAACCAAAGAGGAACCAAAAACTAACATTGGGGGAATGTTCCATGTTTGACACTTCCCAGAAGGACTTCAGATAAATCTACGGAGAAACCGCTTTAGTGTCAAAATTATGTTCAGGCTCTGTTCAGCTTCCAAGAACAAACTAATTATAATAACATAAGGATTTAAAGATATTAAATTAACAACATTTATTACGAACACTGTATTTATGATATCTGTAGGTGCAATAATCAAAGCTGAACAAAAACACTGCTTTGAAAGTTAGACAATAAGCTTTATGTTATGCAAGTATGGAGGAATTCTACAGGAGTGTCACTGAGCGCTGCCTGCAGTATCTGTCCGCTGATAAGGGTGGACCTATTCTGAGAGCAGCACATACCATTACTCATTCACAGTGACGCTGGTTGTAATGCAGTATTTTAAGGACACTTAACACAAAAATGACATATGATCATCATAATGGATGTTATTTTCTAGTACTTTGATCTGTAAACTGTGTCCTTGTAGCCAACACACACACACATTTATTATAAATAGTACATACATTGTACACATCCACAGGCTAAAAATGTATAATATTCATTAATTGATAGAAGCAATTATATTTTTGATTTACTATGATATTATATCTTGGTAAAGGAAAGTCTGACATCTTGTGGCTGTAGTGTGAATTTCTGTATTTTCATCATGCGTTTGCGTTGCACTTTTAAAACGGTAAATGTGATGCTTTTTTGTGAATATGTCACAGTTTTTAAAGTAAATTTGTTTTGGCACTTTGAGTGATTGATGGAGGTCTGTCAAAGGCGCTCTGTCAGTATCCACTGACTGCCCACTGTGAGAAAGAGGCTCAGCTGGAACGCAGGTCCATTACTGAAAACGCAGCCCAGGGCCCAAAGTGCCCGTTTTTCTGCAGTGTCTCTGTTCTTTGCGTCATATTATGAAGTCAAACAAAAAAAATGAAAATGAGCAAACGAGTCATTAATTCAATTAAATTAGGGCCCAAGCACTGAAAGTGAAAGGGCTCTATTGTTTTCCTTAGGATTATTATTATTCTTGTTAATTCTTTGTAATTTCAGGATTTTCAGAGCCTTTGGGTTCTTTAACATGCTTTATACATACACGCATTTGTACGAAACTTGGAACACGCTGACACCTCTTAGTTCCCGTAGCAGGAAGTCATTTTGGATTTTCTGAAAAGCACATACTATAAACATTTAAATACTCCTCCTAGGGATTTCACGTGACTGTCACCAAGCTTGGTGAGCATCAAGACATTGAAGATTGTAAATTGTGAAGGGAGTTTTGATTTCTCAAATGGTTTTGCCAATGGCGAGGTGGTAAAATGATCGTAAAAATTGGCAAACAGGAAGTCTGCAGTATCTTTTGCATACATTGAGATGCATCGATTTACATAAAACTTGGGAATATGTTTATTGTGGTGGGCTGATCAACATGATTGTCATAGCACCACCAGGTGGCAGCGAAAAGTGCCATTTAAAATGAGCTTTAAATACTCCACTATTATTTACAAAGTTAAACGCAAATGCCCACAATATATATATGTTCTCAGATAAACTCTTTGTGGCGATGGTGGCCGTCATCACTGCTTGCAGTTTTATTTATTTTATTAATGAAACTTTCTGTAAACAGAGAATGTTTAAGGATCTTCAGCACTGCTCTGCAGGAGAAAAATAACATGTAAGCATAAATGTTAAATGTTGTTTTTTTATATGATTATTTGTTTAATACACAAATTGCAGCTTATGGTGTGCTTGTTGCTAAGGAACAGTTTTTTAACAATAGCACAAATGTGTGTGAAAATTCTGTCTTCTCGATCAGCATCAATCTGGTGCACGACAGAGATATATTCTTGTTTTAACTGAATAGGGATTCAGTTGGCAACAAAGACAGCCACAGCTGGTATTGTAAATTACTGTAAACCCCCACTGACCAGCGTACAGTATCTTACCCTTACAATAAGTCCTCTCTCCTAGTAGTACTTGGCTATGAGTGTGATGTTGTGTCTGAGCATGTGTAGTCTCTGCTCAATGGCATGAGTGTTAAGAGTTGCTGACTGGAGCCGGCGAGCAGGATCACCAAATCTGGGGAGCCAGTGTGAAAGAACAATGGTGAAAAAGTGTCTGTAAGTTCATATTCATAACAAGCACTTCAACAAACCAAGATGTTATTTGTGTAGTGTAGGTTATATATGATACTACTGCTGAAATCCACAGCGTTCAGGAAAACTCTTTTATGGATGTCACCTCCCAACTCGTTTGAGATGCACTTCACAGAAAGCAGTCAGAGTGAAATAAGTTCAACTTTGACCAAATGTTGGGAGAAAGCCCATTTCAGCCGTAAATCTCAGAGGAGATCCAGTGAGCACAATTTACACGGTAAATGAGATGCCTGATGTGTCTCTATGGTGATTCTGAAGTTACTGTAATTGAAAAGCAGCAAGTCGCAAGCGCCTCTGCGGAAATCTGTTATCAGACAGCGTCAACAAGCGCTGAGATAATGTAGTTGCATACATAATAACACGTTCATCAGGGGCGGAGCCAGTAGTTTTTCATTGGGTGGAAAACAATTACTCAGAAACTACAGAAAACATTAGTCTGCTAAAGAAACATTATGCAAACCAAGAAGGCACTCGTGCAATTTAAAAACTTTTTTTACAAAGTTTTTAGATGCCCCAAAACACTACAATTACCGCAATGTAGTGTTGAAAATTGTTTTACATTTCTCAGTTTAAACTTGCGTCGTTTGTGGTCATTCTGAATATCCAGTAGCGCGGTTGAAAGTCACCAGAAGAACGGCTGTATTGCAGTAACCCTCTGAACAGCTTGTGTGTTTATCCGACGCTGCACTTAGTCGCCAGTGACCTCCAGCTGATGCTTCTACTGTATATTCAACAGAAGCTTAAGTCAAGCTCATGAATACACCGCACAAGTGATCCTCAGCACCTTCTATCCAGCGATTCCCAACCGGATGTGACCGTGCGTCAGTGGATTTTGCGAAACTCAGCCTAGTTATATATATGAATATATGTAAAGTCAGCAACAGTGCTCACATCCTTTACATCAATGTATTACTTCTTTTTATTCCCTCCTATATCTGTCTTTCAAACCATTATAAGAGCAGCTATTAAAACAAACAGTAGTTGTCTCTCAGACTCTCTGAAGTGTGTTTTTAACCAAGAATATGGATTGTTTTATATTGTGTAATTAGTGTAATATTTACAGTGTTAATAAGTGTAAAAGCTAAAGGGACATTTAAGTTTTGGTATGTTTGAAGCATAATTGAGCTGCATTGATGGGACTCTGAAGTAAAACGCTTTTAATGTCCTACTAGATAAAGACAATGTTTCTGATGTGGTGGCAGAAGAACTTATTGCAAGTAATTAATTTTAATTATAAATTTAATAACAAATTTACTCTGTTTGTATAAAGGCCCAGTGCCAGTAAAATATAGTTAATGTTGGTTATTTTTTGTTAGGTGATTAATCATACTATTGCAATGATAAACAATTCTGACAACATACTAAAACATCAAATACAGCAAAAATGACAGTGCTCCCTAAAATGAGTTTTCCCAGTTTCACTGATCTAAACACTTCTCATCTTTGACAGAAGAAAGTTACTAACCACTATTTTGGGGTCGTATTATTTATTAAAGCAGAATTAAACCATCAGCTGATTCCAGCCATGAAGTCCAGTGTCATGTGAAATGCAGAATTAACTCATCTGCTGAGAATCTGTACATTCATATGCAAATGTGCTGATTTAAATATGCTAATGTGTGCTGAAACATACTTTCACTTAAGCTAAATAAACACGCACCTGTTCGTAAATGTCATTCTTTTCACATCAGTCTGTACTGTCTTGTGTGAGAGCAGTTAGTAATATTACCCTTCGGTAGGTTAATCGTCTTCATGGTGTTTCCATGTGTAGTTTTAATTCAAATCTGCACAAACATGTTTGTGAAAGAACAATTTTGGAACGCAAACAGGGGAGAAATTCAAACACATTTTGTGAGTTTTAGGCTCTGGGTAGCTTGGGAAACTCTGGAACAGGAAATATATGCAATAAATCACCATGAAATAAAGTCCTACATTACTGCCACCGATCGCAGCCCCTGAAGATCCTGTGAAATGAGCAGCCAGGAGGTCCTGTTATGAGATTACAGAAGCATTTAGTGGTCAGTGACATCAGAAGTGTCTCTGGATTCATCCTTCTGAGGTTTTGGACTTATGGTTTAAGTCTGTCTTTTCCATATCATCAGGGTAAAAAGAAACCCGCTGTTCATCCATGCGTTTGGATTGCACTTTCTGAATGAGGCTGAAGAAGTCTTCATCTGGGTCTGGAGGCAAAGAGCATCTCTGATCATTAATTCTGGAGGACTGGAGGGAGAGAGAGGTGAGAGAGTCAAACATTTTTAACATGCAATCAGCTCACTCTAAACTGATGACAATCCAAATAAATAACAGACTTCTAGTAAAAGGAAGACAGTGTTAAAGGGATAGTTCTCCCAAAAATGACATTTTCTCATATAATTTAGTGTAGTTTCAGCATTTTAATGTCCATACAGTGGAAGTTAATGGGTGCCACTGTTGTTTGGTTACCAATGTACTTTAAAATATCGTATTGGGTGTTTTGACAGAAGACAAAAAGTCATACAGGTGTGTACTGACACCAGGGTGAGCAAATAATAAATGTTTGGTATTCACCATTAAATACAAATGTTTACCTAGTTTTTATTTTTAGGTGAATTATCCCTTTAATACAAACGTGAGACAGCTGAATCTAAATGTTAATTATGAAATCATTCAATGAACTGATATTGAGATTGTCTCATGACATTACCTGGCATTTTATGAGCATGTTGAAAAACTCATCACTAGGTTCCTGTGCACTACATGCTTCACACAAGTGTCCCACATTGTTTTGAGCTATCCTGATGCCCAGCCGATCTCCTATACTGGCTCTCTGGTCATCCAGCCTGCGGCTCTGAGAACTGGCTATCAGGTCAAAGAGCTCCTCTGTCTGGGTGAGAGAGATGAGGGAGGATGCTCCAGACAGGAGAGTGGACTGGGGTCTAGGTGAGGTCTCTTGGGCCTGAACATTGGGCTGTTGAGGGTACGGGCTGTTCCTTCTGCCGGTTCTCCATGCCGCTGCTTCTGGGGTCTCTGAGCACCGTGTGAAGGCAGACCTCATTAGAGATGACTTAAAGAAGAAGCAGCAAAATGTGAATCGATCTTGTGGATCAAATGATGAACTTGCATGTGAATATTTACACATGGTAACCAAACGAGTGACAACATTAACTAACACAGAGCAGATGAAAATAGGCTCAATTTTAGTGCAAACTGTAAATTTACCAAAAATAGAAAAAAATATTTGATTCTCTTAGAGGCTAGTAAACCTAATCTATATTGATCTATTTATTATATATACTGATATATAGAATCAAGCTGGCTTCTGTAAGCCTGAGAAATGTACTCGCTGACACATGATCCTTAGAGTGAATATGATGCATAAGTTAGTCGTGTCCAATAAAAAGTCCAGCAAAGTGAAAAACAACATTTATATCAACTTGCTCTGGTATTACAAATACACAGACTTAAAAAAAAGACTTTAACATCTTGGATCTACAAGATTCTAGATTCTATAAATCTAAACGCAAGTAAGACATATTTCAGACATGACAACGTTTTAAAATGACTTACAGTTTTATCCTTTTAAAACAAATCCAAAACCATTAAAGTTCACAGAAGCGTTCTCTATGGGGACTTCATCTGAGAGCAGCCATAGACCAGCAGCCCCTGACACTCAATCATTTTCACAGACATCAGAAACAGATCTTTCTTTCCCAGTCTTGAGATGTGTGTGTCACTGAACAGTGGTGTCCAGCTTGCAGATCTTCTCTAACACAAAAAACAAATGCATGCGAGAAAAAGATATTCCAGCACAAATGTGAACGACTGCCCTATCTTCCACACCCGGCTCTCCTGTGTGCGGAGCTGTCTGTTTTTCAGGGGGAGAGAGAGAGAAAGGGAAAGCAAGGGGTAAAGAGAAATACGGCGCAGTTGCCCCTCTTCGCTTACATCAGGGTTGCTATAGGAACTGGAGATCGGCTTCCAAATCTCGCTCCTGTTGTTCCACACACACACACACACACATTTACTTATTTAAATGGGGACATTCCATAGACTTCTATTGTTTTTATACACAGTTAGTTATAATATAACATATATAACATAGTTAGTTAACGATATAGCCTAACCCACACTCAACAGAAAACTTTCTCCATCATTCACAATTTTAAAAATCTATATAATTATATATTTATGTTTATGTATAATTTTGTCCCCAGTACATGGTTAAGTAAACCCACCCACCCACACACACACACACACACACACACACACACACACACACAGGGTTGCATTCCTGCATTGTTAAGTTCCATTCATTGTCTCCTGGGGGATCAGTTGCTTCTCTCTTTCCACAGTCAGGAAAACTGGAGCACAATTACAGCTGGATTCAGTGGCAGGATTCCTGATATATTAGTCATTTTCATGGGTTTTTTTCCCCAGCGACGTTTGAGCCACTGTTAGTTGAGCACAAAGAGTGGAAGGGTTTGCTTGAAAGCTACCACACAGGCAATAATCAATGATTCTGGGTTAAACTAAAGCAACATACTGTAGCCTGAGGCCTTTGACTGAAATGAATGGATAAATGGCACTCTATTTAGAATTCCCCGGGGGAATAGAGCAGTCTTTCTTGAGATTCCCTCCAGTTCAGCTCCATGTGCCAGCCAGCAGGCAGCTGCCACTGCAGGGTTCTCCTTCCATAGGTCCTTCCATATTACATGTGCAGTACACATCACTGCAACAGCGAGCGATAAACAGAGAGTCTATTGACAGAGTGAATGCAGACATACAGACATTCAGCAGCAGCGAAGTGATCACTTACAAAGGCAGATTCAAAACAGTGTTTATGTACTGTATATATAGGGCTATACATGTGTATATGCATCATGAGTTTGTTTACTATTAAAGTTAATAAAACAAACATTTTCTATACTGTCTGGAACATGAAGATGTTTTCTTTACCTAGATGATCTTCATGAAGCAAATGAAAGCTGCATATAACAAATGTCTCTTTTCTCTGGTGCCTGAACCTTCATAAAATACATGTTTATGAAATCTCACGGGTCTATTAAGCCAACAAGGTCGTTACGGTCGTTAGCAGCACTGGAGTGACACTTCTGTTTAAATGCAAAGCCAGAAGCTTTTCAACCCTCCATTAGGTAAGTGCTCCATCAAACAGGAAAATCTCTCAGCTTGTGTTCAATAAGCCATTGAGCCATGTGTGTCCATTCAGCATTACAGACCTAAACAAAAGCTTCATGCGTAAGTACAGACTCACCTATTTGAGCAGGAACAAACACTGTAGCCGTAATGAACTGCACCATACTAACTGTATTTAAAATTGCACTGAAGTTAGATTTGTTTTATGATATTAAATACTATACTGTAAGCACCAGAAACACTCGTGGCATCTTCATCCATGCACTTGGATTCCCATTAATCACATGCCCTTTGTTATCACTGTATATATTACATAGCTCAAGTTCCCAAGCAATTCTTGTCTCTGTTTTACTGTAATGTGCTGATGTATTTAGGGGTTTAAAATGATAAAGGGGGAGATATGGATATGGACGGACATCTTAAGACTCCATCAGAAATTATGACATTCTAAAGAATCTTTCAAAATAATACCAAAACTTCATTATAGTCTTTATCACATTTCACAAGTGTTTCGGCAGCTGGCATACCTGTTGAATCTGCGTTTGCTTGACAAGGTTGGGAACAAACCACACAATCACACATACATTTCAACCTAACACCGAAAAAAGTTTCAAAGTGAAGCTTCTTCACCTCGTGGGTTTTGGTGAGCGATTTTTCAGAAGGCTGGAAAAATTATATGTAAAAAAAAAAATCTCAGTCAAGAAACAAGAAACAAGAAGCAAGACCCGGATTGAGTCAGGATCTATAGACACCATGCTTTGACATAAAACACAGGGACTGTCAGGGTCCTGGCAAGGGAACTAGGAAACAACTCAAGACAAGAATCCAGGACAATCTTATCTTATGCTCCTAAAGACTTTAAATCAAGTGTGTAAATCTTAATTTACATCCACTTCGGATTATATCATAATGGACTCCCCCACTGTTCCATACTGAGCCTGTCCTTCACTCTTGAATTCTGCAAATGTAGCTGATCTAAATAAATCTGTGCAAAAAGGAATCTGCAGTGAGCGTTTGTCAAACACCTTCAAAAGCGACGCACCAGTCTCAACTTCAACAGACTCATTCCCAAAACCTTCCACAAGATGTCGCTCTTTTTTCAACATTAGAGACAATATCTTGTGTAGCGCTCTTAAAAGAAGAGTTTACACACATCTAAAGCCTTTCACCGTCTCCAGCTGAACAACAGAAACTAAGAAGAGCGACTCCAGCATCTGGAGTGAAACATTCAGAACATCTTACCAGAACAGTTTGCGGGGTGGCAAGCAGAGGTCGGTATGTCAGTGAGCATTATGAGATATATGAGATATATTATGAGATATATAACACGGTTTAAAACTGCACCCGGCTGGGTTAAATAGTTGTAATTTTATAATCTCTTTTGGTAGAAGCAAAAACAGCAGCCAATACCTTTCACCAAAATCTCTGGGGCAAGACTCTTATGAAGCATGCAAGAACAGTTTAATGTTATGCTACTGACCTAGAATGCAATAATAAACAGACATTTTGAGCA
This sequence comes from Botia almorhae, assembly GCA_036877575.1. NCBI lineage: Eukaryota > Metazoa > Chordata > Actinopteri > Cypriniformes > Botiidae > Botia > Botia almorhae. The sequence continues at coordinate 1,261 of JAZGTJ010006644.1, read as the reverse complement.
TTTAATTTTTTAGTGCACAGACGGGCAATCTACATACATCTGCCTGGAAAAATGCCCAAAGCCTTGTGAAACAAATTCTGAACTCACAGAGAAACATGAAGGGTGGGCTGCAGTTGGGCTGCTCATGTACACACACTCAAGCTCAGCATCTCGCATCATTCATGCCTTTTCACAGTTAGCAGCTTTTGCATTGTTTTATAATTAACGTAGTTCTCTAATTGTCATCTACATGCATTGTCTTCAGATCAGAGCGAGAGCTTAAGCAAGAGGCTGCACAACAGTTTGTAGCTCTGAATGCTCTGTGAAATGGAGGCCACGGTTCAAACAAACTGAAAAAGGAGGAGGAGAGATTCACCTGAGAATCTCTCCAGCCTCATGAAAGCTCAACAACTGTCTCAATCTCCTGTTCTCCATCTGGAGAGATGTTCTCCATCTGGAGAGATGTTCTCCATCTGGAGAGATGTTCTCCAGCCGTACGCCATCTTCATGTCCCGTTACGCACTTTAACTGACAAACATAAATTGTTACTTTCCTGAGGCCTCATGAAGTCCAGCTTTCACTGAGGGTCACCAAAATGACATTACAAAGTCTGCAAGATCACCAGCCTACAAAACGAAAGAAAATGATGGCAAGCAAAATCAAACAGAAAACCAAGACATGCTGCTCAGGAAGGGGCTTGCATCGCCATGCCACTGAGAGGAGGAAGAAAATGCAGAAGATGAAGAAGGAAGCAGAGTGATAAGATGAGGAGGCAAATGAATCTACAGTATTCTGAAAACACAGAGAAGCTCTCCACAGGCCAAAGAAAGAACAGCAACAAGAGTATGAGGTGTGTACAAAATTGTTGTTTGAATAAACAAAATCCACATTTTTGCAACAAAATACAGTGACCTTGACCAATTTTCCCCTTTTGGCCCATTACCACCTGCATGCTGTTACAGTAATGCAACATAAATGTGCTTACACAGTACAGAGGCAGTTCTGAGGAGAAGAAATACGTTCCTGACACGGTTGAAGAACAATTGCCTGTCTTTGTTAGGGTGTACTCACACTAGGCAATTCGAACCGTGCCCGAGTGCGTTTGACCACCAAAGCGCGGTTCGTTTGACTAGTGTGAGTGCTCCGAACCGTGCCCGGGCGCGGTTCGTTTAGCCGTCACTGGCCCGCTTGGAAGAGGTGGGCCAGAGCACGGTTCACTTGGACTCGGGCGCGGTTCGCATGTAGTGTGAGCGCTAACCGTGCTAGAGCACGGAACAGGGCG
>JAZGTJ010006643.1:0-24455 GCA_036877575.1 Botia almorhae | reverse complement strand
AAAAAATGACCATTGAAAGATCTAGAAATACGGAATGTTCTTGGCTTCGGCTCAACAATGACAAAGAACGGGAGGGAACACCATACGTTAGGAAGAGAAAGGTCAGGAAAATTTAAGATGGAGGGAGGGGGGGAGGACTACGCTGAGAAAAATCCCGACCTGAGGTTTGTCTAGTGCATTTGTAAGGAATCTTGAGTTATTTTTGCATTAAGCCACTGCAACTCTCTTCCCACCGCAATAAATAACATCTTAAGTGGTGTTTAAATCAGGAAAGCCTATTGGACCGTAGGCCAACAGCTGAGCCTTTGATTGGACGGGAGCGGGTTGGCACTGTGACAGTGCCCGTTCCTATGCCAACTTCCCTCCCCCCCATGATTCAGATGCGAGTTCTGTGCCATCCATCAGTCTGGTTAAAGACATCCACCATCCCCGATGGCCCAAGAGAAAGAAGAAAGGAGAGAAGTAGCGGAATAGTTTGCATCTGTAAGTACAATCTAGCATTGAAGTTGAGTGATTGAAGACAGTGTGTGCCAGCTGCTCCATTGTGGTGTCCTATTTAACAGCTCTGATCCAAACACAAAGCTACCATAATGAAATATGATTGTATGAATCAAGGATATCAACTAACCACAGCTGATTTCAGCAGGACATTTTTGTTCGGAATAAACCCAGCTAACAGGGAACGTTCTCAGAACACAACTGAGAACTTTCAAAATAACCTTTTTAGCATTTTTTTGTTACTTAAAGGTAACGTTACGAAAACGTTCCTACAACCTACAAATGTTATCTGGGTAAATGCTGTATAAGATTTGCTATTATTATCAATATCATAGCTCCATTTGCAAACTCTATTTTCACCCTAATAGCACTAAAATCCAACATGATAAGCGATACATATGTATATGTGTGTGTGTGTGTGGTTGCACATGGTGGAGCATTTGAATAAGCGGCCGATGGTTCGCTTTGAAAATAAACATCTATAAGCCACACGTTTAAACAGTTTGGCCGTATCAGTGCTGAGTGTGTGTGAGAGAGATACAGCTCCCAAAAACACTCAGAGCTTCTCCAAACACAGCAACCCTTGGCACCCAACAGCCCTGCCACTTGTTTAAACAAACAAACTGTCCAAGGAGAGAAAGAGGGGAGAGAGGGCAGTCCAAGAGGGGAATGAATCTGACTCTTTCTTTCTACAGTATCAGATAAAGTGTGAGGAAAAACAGAAATTGTATTTCTTTTTAAGCTATTTTCTAAAGATATTGTATAAACTTCCCAGAAGACGACTCTTGTCAAGGTTTCCAGGGCATTGCTATGTGGTTGCTAAGGTGTAATGTGTTGGTTTTAGTCCATTACTATGGGGTTGCTAAGGCATTGCTAAGATGTACCAGGTGGTTGTTAGGTGGTTGCTTAAAGGCCAAAAACGGCTCACCCACAGATTTCAGACTAATGGTCCGTTGAAATGGCTTGGGTTCTCCTTATTTATAAGTCTATGGATTTTTGTTTCTTTAATTTAGGATACGAGACAATCTCATATCTTAGAAAAGTCATTGCATGCATCTACGTAACATGCTGCAAAACTTGAAGTATCATTCATGTTTCTCGTTTACATTTTGGTGCTCGTTCGTAAACAGAACGTGCACCAAAAGTTTAATATTTAGGGTCTGAGGTTTGTACAAACAGTAATAGCGAAGCTCACCTCAGCAACTTATAAGTCTGAGATGAAGACACTTGATCTAGGATCATATCCAGATGAATAGGGGTAAGATGAGCTCATTCCTGGATCGGCACACTCTGGATCAGCTTCATAAATACGAGTGCTAGTGTATCATTGTGCCACTTTATTTTCTGGATCCCCTCCATCCAGCTGTCTCAATTATACCTTCTGCTCGTCATCCACCTGTAGTGTAACAACATTGTTCTGCAGGACGATTGCCTATCAATATCTGAATCTTGGATCTATGAACCCAAACACGCAGGCGTGCACGCCTCCTCCTGGCTCCGTCCCATGTAACCCAAGCAGCCCCTAGCCTTTGTTTTGTGCTTGCTTGAGAGCTATCCCATACTTCAGCAACTTTAATTCACTGTATCGCACCCACAGCCCGCCGCATGCATGCCGTCGACATTTCAGGAGGAGGCGTCTGGCAGCCATTTTAGAAAAGCTGCACACATGTACTGCTTCTGCTTGCCAAAGAAACCGGGCCTGAGCCAAGTTCCCTCTCTCGCTCTCTATCTCTCGCTCTCTCTCTCCTCACTCTATCCTGAGCCCTGAGCCACATACACAGTCAACAATTTTAGGTTGTAAGAATGTTTCCCTAATGTTACCATTAAGTAACAAATGTTAAAAATGTTATTTTGAAAGTTCAAAACATTTTGTAGATGTTGCATCAATGTTATTGCTTGGTCATAAGAACGCTTATCAAACATTTTTTACTTCTGTAACTTCTAAAACATTCCACTAACTACTTAAGAATACCACCTTTGATATATGGAGGATATATATTGTAAAAAACATTCTACTAACGTTACTGCAAAAACGTTTTTCATTACTTTGAGAGAACTTTTAAAGAATGTTAGCCAATGAGAACATTCTCCGTTCCCGGTTAGCTGACCAGAAAGAGTCGAAGGAGGGAGAGAGAAAAACAGCAGAGAGGAGAGGAGAAAACACAGTGATAGAGGCAAAAATATCTCCTCATTATGGGCCGAAATGTTTTGAACGCTGCAGCTGCAACAATGTAAATATTGTCTGTAAGTGAGTGACACCAGCGATTGATAGAGAGTTTGTGCTGGCTGGTCATTGGCCAACACTCAGATGAGCCATTGTGACCTCACAGTATAAAGACATCAGCACAAGTACCCAAAAATTTTTGTTTATCCTTCTGTCTTTCTATCAATCCACCCACACTTTTTCCATCTCTATTTATACTTTCACATCTATCCGCATACACAGCTAATAACTTTTTTGGTAGTAAAAACATTTCTGTAACGTGTCCATGAAGTAACAAAAGCATTGAAAAGGTTATTTTGAAAGTTCTAGAAATGTTCCAAACACCCATTATATAAACATTATTGCTTGGCTATAAGAACATTATTTGAGCATTTCTGTAACTTTTGAAAAATGTTCCACTAACAACTTAATATATGTTATATAACGTAAGAAATGTAAGAAACACTTTACTAACATTTCTGCAAGAACTTTGATAACAGTGAGAGAACTTTTAGAACTTTAGAATAACATTCTGAGAATGTTAGCTGTTAGCTAGATACTCTCCAACTTGTTCTTTTGTAGTATTTACAACTTTAGTTGTAAATGCATATCTCTCCTCTTCATTTCAGTGTCTCCCTCTCTTTACGCTCTTTCAGTTCCTTCCTTCTCCCTCGTGGCAGTTGTTTAATGAAAAGCACAGCTCTTTATCAAAGTTAGCTGTAACCCAAACAGAGATACAGTGAGCAAAGCAGGCTGCCAGCTCGAGACAGTGAGAAAGATCAGGCTTGTTTAGGAGGACCGTGGGCATGTTAATGAGGGCTCATCAGTGGATGGTGGTGGTTGATGGTCATTTCACTGAGAGTCATTAATTAACGACTATCAACTTTAATTATTATACTATCAAACTGCAAATTGTTCATCCTGCTTTGGTGAAGTATTTTATGAATTAAGGCTATTTATATTAGATGCTTTAATGAGACACGTGCAAAAATCTTAGGGAGAAAAATGACCCAAAAAGTTCTCCAGTCTGTTTCGTTACATGGCACACTGAAGTAATTTATTCTGATTGGTCATTCATGGCTGTGGTCAAAAATCCCTTTCAAAAACTGCTCGGCGTATTACAATACTTTCATAAATAACTGGGAAGGCTATGGAAGAAATTCAAAAATGCTTTTAAATGAAACGTATACACACATGCATACACTCGACGCACGAATGCCTGAACATGATCTGCTGATGTTTAGTGGTTGCCTTCAAGAGGGTTTTCTGTATTAAATAATCTTCAGCGCTATAATAGGGAAACCCAGCTAACAATTTAATGTTTTATGAAAGTTTCTCTAACCTTTCCATTAAGGTACAAAAACTTTCTTAAAATTTTTTTTAGATATTATATTAACGTTATTCCTTGGTTATAGGAATGCTGTTTTAATCTTTAACATTTTAAAAATGTTTCACTAACAACTTTATTTTTTTATTTTTGATATATAATATATAATGTTAAAGAAGTGCCAGCAATGTTTCTGCACGAACGTTTTTGATAATGTTGAGAGAATGGCAGCCAATGTTCTGAGAACGTTTCCTGTCAGCTGGGAACGTGTTTTTAAGAGCTCTGATTAGATTTCAACCCTACGTTTCTCAGTAAAGTATCAGTTTCTTTTAAAATGTCACACATCACACTACACACACAGACTCTAAGACAAATACTGGGACATACAATTCATCTGCTCCTAACACACACACACACACACGCACTGACAGGGTGTGAAAGTGGGACCAAAGCTCCAGTACTCATGGACAGACCCCCCCCCCCACCCCTTTCCTTTCCAAAAAGAAAAGTTTTTCCCCTGCCACACATGCACACATTAAATACTGGCCTCTGTTTCCCGCCCGAGCTCAAGCACTTGATTGTAGACGTGAAGAGGGGAAGCTAAAGTCAGACTCTGGGGATGAATGAGAGATCGAGCAGAATGAGAGAAAGAAAGGGGGGGCGGGAAAGAGAGACAGAGAGTTGAAAAGAGGAAGAGAACAATGGCAGAGACAGGACGGGCTGTTAAATAGAAGTGGGTTGGATTGAGCTAGGACAAACTACAGAGAGAGAGAGAGAGAGAGAGAACAAGACTGAAACAAAGGAGAAATTGTGTGTGTGTTTCAGACTGCCTTCTGTGGGCTCAGAAAAGGTGAAAATAAAAGAAGTGTCTGGAAAAACAAGTCACTCAGGACACCATACACACACACAACTCCAGGCACACGTCTTAACAATAACACACAGCAAACGCTCTGTGTTAATAAAGACATACAGGCATTAAACGTGCTCACAATGGTGGAGACGCACACTGCATCATGCAGAGATCTCTGATATACACATGTTCTCATGTCAGCACAACGCTGAACCCGGGGTGGTTCATCCGTCACATTAAAAATGACTGGACCAGTGTGACAGCCGTGTGTGTGTGTTTGCACATTATCCGTCTGTGTAACAAAAGAAGTCTACAGAGGCCCATCAAATCAAACTCACTCGCAACTGCTGTGTCTCTCCTTACAAACTCTAGGTTTTGATGGAAACGCTTTTGTCACACTTTCCTTCCAAAGGGGCCCTGGATCTTAGTCGTCATAACACACATCAATCTGTTGACAAGTGTCCACCGAACCTCTCTGAATTTCCCCCTGACCGCGTATCACTTCTGCTTGCATTGTCGTTTGATTGGCTGAGTGAACGGTCCATTTGCATGAATGTGCATGGAATCCTGGGATGCCACCATCGTGCTGATCCGTCCGTAGCTGTGGCAAACGTCCAAGCCTTTTTGTAGCCATCAGACGTGAGGAAGGGAGGGACAGAGAGAGTGAGACTATAGATTCAATTATACATGCGCATTTGCCCATTCATAGAGGGTTCTACAGACGGAGGGGCCGGGGGGGCGGCGGAAGGGAGAACCAATGACATTCTGTCGTACGTAGCTCCTGTCGAGAGGAACACTAATGAGGTGACACTCAGTGGCTGGAGCCCAGCCAAAACAGTCCATTAACTCCACACAAGTAGTTAAGAGGCGGAGATACGGGGAGGGGAATGGACTGAGAGGAATGAAGGAGAAAAAAGAGAAAGAGAGGGAGAAAGAGAGAGAGAGACAGAGAGAGAGATTGTTGTGAATGACACAACGGGAGGTCAGTGGCTATGTGGAGTATGTTTATGAACAGCAGCAGTACGCCGCAGTCTGAAAATGTGTGTGAAGTGTCAGGAAACCAATAATGTTTCATTACAGAGCCCTAACCTAGCTAACAGGGACGTTGACGTTGACTAATGTAAAGTTATAAAAAGTTTTATACAGTTATATGTCATATTTACCAAAAACGTTACTCTTAAGTATAGTGGAACGTTTTACAAAAGTTACAGGATTAAAGAAAGTTTGAAGAAAGTTCCTATAACCAAGCAATAACATTACTACAATGTCTAAAAAACATTTTGAATGTTCCAAGAGCTTTCAAAGTGACATATTTATTGTCTTCGTTACATTAGAAAAACATTCTTACAACCTAAAAATTGTTAGCTGGGAAACCGTGTTCTCTGCATCATTAATCTCAAGTTTGCCCCGTTGGAAGAGTGCAGGCTAAGAACAAACGCTTATTTTTGCAATGAGTGTCGTCTTACACAGAGCAAGTCCTGGCAGGAACTAACTTCTCACGTGCTCTACAGATCACTGACAGTTTATTTGTTGCTCGAACGAACCATCAACAACCATCTTAAGCAATGTTCTCCATTTTAATGGTTCTTCTGTGTTCAGAACACGTCAACGTGCAGCAGAACTCTGTTCCCACAAGTTCAAGACGAATAGAGAACAGCAAATTAGCATTTCTCTTCTTCATGCATGCACACTTGCATACTCGCAGTGTGAGAAGAAATCTGGTTTAACCACTTTGTTATGCGTCCACTGTCGGGACATGTCACAATGCGCAGTTACACTCCCTTAAGCTACATCCACATGAACAAAGCAATGACATGCTGAAAGATGCACAACACGGCGACACAGAAAATTAAACCTATTTCACTGGCGAATTCTTGCAATCAGCTCCCTCAATTACCTTAAAAAGTTTAAATGGACCGTTCACTTCATGCTAGCAATGGAGTTGGGGTTGATATATTTGCATTCTGTAGCAAACATAAACCGAAGCAGGTTAGTCGAGATCTATACCAGCATGTCTCCTCAGGGGTTTCTGTGGTTTGTTAAAACAGCAAGGAGACAGCAGAGTTTCTTTTACATCTGTAATAGAGTGGAAACCAGTCAAGAACAAGCTACCGGCTTTGGTCTTTGTCCGTTATTCTTAAATTCCTGAAAGCAGAATGGTGCTGCATTGCTGTTCGCTAATAATCACACATTAAAGGCTGGGTGATTTTTCCAGAAACATTTTTTGTTATGCTAGTTTAAAGTCCTTACACATCCTGACAGCAATCACTAAGTGGTCTAAATATATTTATATAAATATATTTATCTCTCGTGGAAGGCGCAGGACCATAAAATGTTTGTTCAATCATTGCATTCTGTCCAGATCGAATGATAGGATGTCCTACTTGGCTGTCAAACTGTGTATGTATGTGTTAGAGGAGGCGTGGCTTTGGAGATCGCTCTGAAGAGAGGGCGGGACTTTATGCTTTCAAAACTAGGCTGCTAGCCTCTCTAAAATTGCTTACCCTACCTTAAAAATAAATACAACATACTTTAATTATAGGCACACTTTCTCTAATCTTGCACACTGTTTATGACGGACAGTGTGTGAATTGGGATGCAGGGTGAAAAAAGCACACAAGCCAACATCCCTTATGCAACCGAATTTCCTTCAGCTGCGAGACATTGCGGTGCCAACTTCAGCTGATAGCCAAGCTTCCGCTTGCGGTGACGGCCAATGGGGTGTCAGCTCAAGCATGAGGAGGCGGGGCAATGTGCCAGCACAGTAGAGCAGTAGTACCCAAGTATGGCCTCACTCCAGATGGGCCAGAGGCGACAGACAGCCACTGTTTAGCACCCATACACACACACTCCCACCCACAACCTAATTAGGATGTTGAGGGAATTATTGGATCATATAATGCCACATCTAAGGCGAGATCTTGGCCCGAAACAGACAAAGGAACAAAGCATGCACTCATTTAGACTGCTCCACTGGCACACGCTTTTGGAACAAGACGGAGGGAAACACTGAGTTTAATGTGTCATTACAAACATAAAAACTGACTCCCAACATAGCCAGCAGATGTCTGGGCACTTTTATAGTGCTACTACGACACCACTAATTTCAATGCAGAAAAACAGAGAGAGAAAACTAGCCCGGGCTAAAAGAGATGCTGCAGGTGCCTGTAGGAGTGGCAGAACCTGGATACCCTTAAACTGCTCCTGACATTCTATGTCCTGGCGTTCTAATCTGATTGTTTTCCGATGAATGAGCAACAGGCTTCTGGTTTCAACCGAGGACCTTCATAGGTCTTTATAAGCACTGGGATATGATTCAGAAAGCAGGAGTCAAAAGTTAGCTCATTAAAAGTGAATCTTCATAAATAAGTCCACCTGAGTGGATTTTTAATCATATACATCATTATGATAGGCCATGTTTCACTGAAACCATTTTTGGAGAGTGCCACCTGAATCCATCAGAAGCAGGTCATAGGGTTTGGAGCTCCATGCAGTAGATCAAACCCTATGGTTCCTGTTCTGGGTGACCCCAGACACCCTCCTGCTCTCCATAAGATCTACTTCAGCTGTTCTTACCTCTGTGTTATGTACCGTTGACATGTATCTGAGGAAACAATGGTCCACATTCAGGCTCAAACATGTCTGAGCATTACACAGGCCTGAATGAAATCTCTCAAGACATACGTAGCACTATGAATATCCCCATCTAATACTCTTAAAGTCTTTACCGTGCTTATCTCATTGCCAAGCTAAGCTGCGGATGTATAAGGAAGATCATGAACGTTACCTGCAGGTTAATCATGTAATGTTAAACCAATGACCTTTAGGTTAGGTTTCTGTCTTTGGATATTTACCCGCCACAGCTACAGCTATGAGTCACGGCTTACGCGGGAATCATTCAGCTTCTGTTAAAGCTGCAATCCGTCACTTTTTTTGGGGTTAAGAATGAACACAAATCAGTTATTAAGCAAGTAGATGACAGATCATAACGCAATCTCTTACCTTACACCGATCTGCAACGGTACATTTATGATAATGATTCATAATTTTAGCTATCGGGCCTGATTTTGTGGCTAATGTCCATCTGTAAACAGAAAGAAGAAAATCTGGCTACTATATCGCATGCCCGGGTGCTGTGGACGGTGCGGCGTTTGTAGCTTGTTCTTACAGCATTTTAGAATTTAAACTTGTCGTCCAGCATAATATGATTAACACCAGCATAATAAAGGCGTTTCTCTCTCCTCGCGCTGAAGAGCGCACACGAGCGCAGCAAGGTCAGCAAGCGGGCGATCGGTCAATCGATCGCTCCTGCCGCAGCAGCTATCCAGCAGTCTTAGAAACTCCAGCTAGCCCACCAGAAGAGACGGACGCAATCCCACCCCACTAACAGGGAATGTTCTCTGAAGGATTGCTAACGTTCTCTCAAAGTTATCACAATGTTCTTATAGTAACATTACTAGAACGTTTTTAATGATATACATCATACAAACCAAAAACGTTATTCTTAAGTTGTTAGTGGCATGTTTTAAATAACATTACAGAATTTCTGGGATCCCTTTTCCCTGGCAGACACTCAGGCAGGCAAATCCTCCATGTGCTTCTTTGGCTTGCCGGGGTGGCCTTGGGCTTCAGCAGTAACATGTGGTTTGGCTCCAGCGCTCAGTTTATATGGGCAATGGTGAGAGAAGGAACCGCTAAATGAATTTCAGATTCTGTTGTTCTAAAACCATAAACAATTTTACACAAAGCCTGGCATTAAGGAATGGAGTCCTGGCTCGAAACAAGGAATGCTTCTAATAACAAACCCATTATGCAAACAGCTTTGTCTTCATCCTTCTGTAACCTGCGAATCACAACCTGTGAAGAAAATGACGCCCAACTACTTGAAATGCCACTTTCCTAAATGTGTCAGGGAACAATCTGTCCTCTTCCAGGAATGACCTTTCTCACATGACCTACAGAACATACACCACCAGACACAAGTTTAGGATCACTTAGTAATTATTACTTTTTTACCACATTTTGCAATAACAGTAAATTCATCACAATCAGAGAATTAAACAAGCGGAACTATTACAATGATGTTGTAACTACAATATTCTAAATAAATCAAAACAGTTTTGAGGCTAGAATATATCAAACGCCTTGCCTAGATTTTGCAAAAATATTCTTTTGCCTTTTATGTAACAGCTTGTTAACCAGCTTGTTGAAGGAGGTCCAATGGCCGTATCCAAATTAATAACATGTTTAATTACAAAAGCTTAGGTTTTTTAATATAAAGCCATTTAAAATAAATAACTAATTCAAACATTTAAGCTTTTGTCTTTAGATCAAAAGGTTGTCAGAGAAATAAATACAAATGAATGCACTAATAATCACACACTATTTCATTCTCATAGTTCCCCAAAAATGTTGCACATCTGGTTTTTATTTAAAGTAAAATATATACAGAGATAAAAGGAGGCTTATGACAAAGTTACGTGACCATCTGAAAAGTGCAAACAGTGTCACACATTTTATAATCACCCCTTGTCCAGAATAAGAGTCACAGGCATTTCTGCACAGTGTGGCAATGGCTGCCCTCCCTCGCTTTAGGGGCAGGAATGCAAAAGGCCTTTGTGTGCGGTTCAGTTTTTCTGGGGGCAAGCTGCCAAAACACTAAAATGATATGAAGAACAATGGCCAGCTGTCATGCAGCCTAATTCAGAGCAGGGCTGTTAATTCTGCTGTACCTACAAAGGTGGTATGTCTTAACAAACCCAAGCCCACACAGCAGATGCACTCTGACGGAGAGAAAGAAAGCTGGGAAAGTGATAAGAGGGCTTGACCTAGCTAACGGTTTTAGGTTGTAAGAACGTTTCCCTGACATTTTTATTAAGCAACAAAAACAATATATTATTTTGAAAGTTCTAGGAACATTCAAATGTCTATTTTTTATTTTAATTTTAGAACATTAAAGAATGTTCTAAACATGTTCCACTTAAAGAATAAAATGTATTATATATATATGATATGGTGTTAAAAAATGTTCTAGTAACGTTACGGCATGAATGTTTGTGATAATGTTGAGAGAATGTTTACAGAAGGTTAGCCTGCTCTGAGAATGTTCCCTGCTAGCTGGGGAGGCAGTGCTGGGAGGCCTGAGATGTTAGTTCACGGTTTTTGTTCACTTGACCTCAAAAGACAAGTTCACGTGTTAATCGCATAAGAGCTCCTTTGTGCAATCGATGTAGCCTCTCTTTTATAAGAATGAAGTGGCGGATGGCGCTCTTAGTCCCTACGCTCAGCTTTTCCAAGAGCCAGCTCAGGAATTTCCCGTCCGGCATTTTTCTTTCTCTCGTTGTTTTTTCTTCCTGCCACTTCCTCTGTTCTTTGCAACTGTCTGCTTGACCTAACGGTGGAGGACTTAGCGTTCTCCTGACAGCCAATCCTGTCACCTCTCCCTTCCGACCTGCAAACACAGTTTTTTGGTCTACTCGTAATGCTGATCAATGGGTCAAAGGTGAACATGTTTTGGAATCTCGGGAAATGCCTTTCCTCTCGAGCGCCGATCTCTGGGAACAAAACAGTCGTGAAAACAACACACGAGAGAGTGAGACTTTCTCGTGTCTGTTTTTCAAAGGCAGGACTCAAGGAAAGGAGTGAGAAGAAGGCCACAGAGGAAAGTGAAGAAAAAAGCTTGTTCTCTCGCTGTGCGTGGTGCGATCTGATCCGGTTTTTCATCACCGAACCCCCACCCTTCCAACGCACCCCTGAAGACCTCCAGCGGTACAACACACTGCCACTGTGCTAGACAACACACACATTGTTTCCATTCAGTAACTGCTGCACGTTTGGAGATCCTGGCTCAAAGGCACACCCTGTCTCCTCACCTCAAGAAGAATGCTGAGGGCCAGAACATTTTTAAGCTCTTTTTTACGGCCCAGGTACCCCAGCTAACAGGGAACATGCTCGGAAAACTGTCTGTCGTTCAGTTTTGCAGTTGCAGTTATGTCGGTAGAACATTTTTTAACATTATATATCAAAAATGTTATTCTTAAGTGGAATGTATTAAAAACATTACAGAAAAGGTTCTTATAACCAAACAACAGTGTTAATACAACCTTTAAAAACATGGACGTTTTGAACATTACTACAGCAACGTTTTTGTTACTTAACTAAACATTAGGGAAACGTCCTTACAACCTAAAATTGTTAGCTGGGTATGCTACCATCATGCGCATTAATTATTATGGCCTGCAGCAATTTTCCATCGTCTGAGGAAAAACCCTAGCTACATTTTTACTGCCCTTTTATCCTGCCCTGTATGGAGCTGCTATAAACGTGCAGACGTTTGATCAGCTTGCTTTTCATTTTGCTGCATGAACATCCATCGTCATCATGGCTGTGCAACAGCATATCTGCCTTCTTTACCGAAACGGTGCTGTTTTACAGTAACAACCAACACATGTTCCTCTCACAAGTAAAAACAATAACATGCTACCAATGACAAGGTAAACAAATTCTTGCACTTACCACTGGATGTGTGTGTGTGTGTGTGTGTGTGTCGCTAAATGTTCACTGAAACAATCTGCCCAGTCTGGGGGCACTAATAAATTCGGGAGCAAACGGGGGAAGGAACACATGTTTTAGACACTCAGCTTCAAGTTCTATAACTCATCATGTTCTTCAAACATACAGTGTGTGGAAAAACGCTGCCCAGTTGTTTCTATCGAATTAGGATTGCTTTCGAGAACGTAACTAGACTGTAACCGATGTAAGCGCTAACAATACAGAAACGTGTTTCCCCCCCGCAATAAATCTTGCTGCTTTACAACATTAGAGGCTATTGCTCAAAAGATACTCCCTTAGCACTTCAAGGGGCTTCACCACAGAGAATGTAAAACGTTATCTGCGCCGGCCTGGACATGCCAGTGCATCATGGGAACTGGAAAGAATATCATCGAGCCACTAGTGGATGTGACACAGTAATCCACACTCCTGGCAACTGTCTGCATGTACGTACACCCCCTCCGATACTGCAGCGCCGTTTTTTTTTTTCATACAGCAGATGCCTTTTCAGACGCTCCCTAAACGTTAAGGTCAATTTTGCTGCTGACACTGGCGGCGGGCGTCAGGCAGCAGGGCTTCAGCCGCAGTCCCAGGCGGTTGGCAGAGGCGCTGCAACATTTCCCCTGCGTGGCTCAGGGCCCCAATCCAAGCCACTCGAGTTTGGCATGTTCACCTGGAACACCCTAGGCCTGTATTTGTAAACATTTACTATGGCGAATCTGGGCGGCTATAATGTCATACCACGAAATGTACAGTAAAACATATCCTCAGCGAAGCCAAGGCGGAGGCAGATGGAAAACGGTGGGGGCCGGGCCTTTATTTCAGCTATTCACGCTGAGCACACAAAAAACAGGGCCTGCAAGGTGGGTTTTTATCATTTGAAGGAATTATACAGATCGAATGACACCATATGGAATTCCTTTTACACATAATGCATTTTCTTCGCGGAGACGGTCTGCGAGAGGCCATATAGCATGTCTACAGGGAGCGCTTTTTTTGCACAGGGAAAAAACTTCAGTGACTTTTCAGTGCACGTGGGGTGGGGGTGGGGGCCTCTGGCAGGGGCGGTCTCTCCGAGCCGAACAGAAATATGCCATATGCACTCGTTGAACTGGGGCCTGCGAAAGCTCCTCTCAAGGTTATTAGAAAATCCTGCACGCCAAGTAGCCAGAGCAAAAACAAACACGGCAGGAGCGAACTTCAAGAAAGCGCTGGCTTTACGGTTTTCTCAAGACGAACTGCTACAAAACAAAACAACTAAATGACTAAATATGACAAATTAAAAAGCACCGTGAGACTGAAGCTGCGTTTTTGTCTTTTGTCTACCTTATGGTGATGCGTATCTAAGTGAAATGACTTTTGGAATAAAGCGAAAACATAGGACAGGACTTGATTTTGTTTTGCAGGAATTGATTGGATGATTGGAAGTTGGAGGGACAGAAACTAGCTGGTCATTGGACAGTCAATATAGTCCCGCCCACTAAATATTCTGAGGGCACAAATAATGTGCCCCCAGAATGTAATAATGAAGTACACAAATGTTATACATTAAACATAACAGTCCATAAAAAGTAAGAATAGTACATTTTGATTTCATGATGTCATTTAAAACTCCCATAAAGATTTGCGTAGACGGAACTCACCTAGTCCATCATTCCTGACACCTTGTAATGGGTCAGTAACGCTGTTACTATGGCAGATATTGTCTCTGCTTCAGATAACATAACTGTTGCCTTTGACACAAAACTTCCTTCCCTTTCAAAGCGCCAAGCGCTGGGGCCGCACATCCGCTGCCGCACCCCTGGGCCCTCGTCCACACAAAGGTAGGAAACGACAGCCACAGGCGTTCACATTGTGACCGACTCTCTAAATCACATCTTGCTTCATGCGCCGCTTTTATGCAAGTTTCACAAGAGGAAACGATAAACACAACAGCGGCCTGTAAACGTATCTGCCCGTGGCCATCAGAACGGCCGAAACAAGCAGGCAACTAATTGAGTAACGCCACGGCCTGCTGCGGTGGCATTGAGTTACTGTGTGTTGTAAACTAAACCTGCACATCCACAGACAAAAGTCTCTGAATAAAGGAAACGGATACTATCAGGTTAAGAGCGCAGAATCAACGAGGTTCAGATAGTCCGGGGTTTGCATCACCGCCTGAAAGGTTGTTAAAGATTTAGCATTGGTTACGACAACTTTAAACCTTGGGAGAAGCGCTATAGAAATATAACTGAACTCAATTTAAAGCTACAATCCGTAACGTTTGCCTCTCTGTCGCCATCTCTGTTTGAAAAAAAAACTGCAGGTTACTTTCTGTACTTTTCATTACACGTTAAAGTCAAATGAAGCCAAACTGACATTTCCCGGGAAAATGGGAGCCAACAGCTTATAATATAAATCTTTATTATAAGATTACCACTGCTAATCGGGGTATGGT
Organism: Botia almorhae; assembly: GCA_036877575.1. Lineage (NCBI taxonomy): Eukaryota > Metazoa > Chordata > Actinopteri > Cypriniformes > Botiidae > Botia > Botia almorhae. The sequence goes on along the minus strand of JAZGTJ010006643.1, from coordinate 9,589 downwards.
AAGCGTTTTAAACACTTGTACTTGCTTAATAACTGATTTTTTTTTAACCAAAAAAATAAAAATCAAGGACTGCAGCTTTAATATAGTCTAAGACAAATGTACTTTTTCTGAAAAGCTGCTCTTTGGGAGACGCACTATATAAATACAACTGAACTGAGTTTAAAGAATGTGCCGCAGCAGAAATCGTTCGATAGCGGTTCTGTTTAACGTGTATTGGTAAGCAGGAAAGTATATGAAGTGCAAGGGGACTGCTGTCAGCCTGCTCTCATTAGGGGGTGCTTAACCTGTCAACATTCCTTCCATGGCCTGACCAGAGGCCTACCACGATAGGCAGTAAATAAACAAGCAGGTAAATGAATTGGTTCCTTTGCATTAACAGAACATTAGCACCTCGTAAAGAAGCTCTTTTCTGTTTTACTACAGATTAACCCCCGTCCTTATAAAACCAGATGAAGGGACTCATCTGCCGCAGGTATCTAGCAATGTAAAGACCTCACAGTACAAAAGGGGCTTGATGACATCAGCTTTCAAAATCCTTCTTCTCCAGACCCAAGACTCTAAAAGACCAAACTAGGACATTAATGGTCATCCATCATCACTCAATCACGACTCACGCCATTTCACCAGGCCGTAAATTCTTGGACGTATACAGTGAACGAAGTGAGCAACTCCAGGTCTCTGGTGGAGAGGTTTCCTCAGCTCACGTGGTCTCAAAGCAGGAGCAGATAGCTGAAAGTAGTCGTCCCAGCTAACTACAGAGCAGTCTTAGAACATTCTCTAAAAGTTCTCTTAAAGTTATCCAAAAACATTTTTGCAGTACCATTAAAAGAACATTTTTTTTTGTTATATATCATATATATATAAAAAAAACTAGTATTCACTAAACTAAAACATGTTTAAACGGAGTTCTTATTACACAACATCTAAAAATCTGCACGTTCGGAATATTTCTAAAACCGTCAAAGTAACATTCCTAACGTTTTTGATACTGAATGGAAACATTAGGGAAACGTTCTTACGTTTACCTAAAACTCTTAGCTGGGATACTGTTTCAGGAAAGTGTCTTATCAGAGCCTGTTTGGTAGAAGATAAACTAGGTCATAAACACAATGATATAACGCAGCGGTGTGCCCGAGACAGCCTAGAAACCTCAGCGGCGTCAAAAGCGATGAGGGTGGAGCAGATGTCACTTTCAAACGTCGACTCAAAGTGATCAATTTCACACGAGTCTTCGCTCGGAGAGAACTCCTCGGATTAGCTTTGATTCTATTAGCTGTCGTCTCTGGCTGCTCTTTGACGAATTCGTCTTTGTTATTAAAAGGTTTCTGAGTGCCTAAGCTGAGAGGGAAGGGCTGAAACAAAGGCAATAACTATTCCTCTTTATTAGAAGTTGTAATCGCTCCATTTCCCAGGCAGGCTGATAATACGCCACTAGCAGAAGTTATACAAACCTCCCAACTATCGAAAGCGGGCCAGGCTTAATGACAAACCAGCCAAACTTGACAGAACTTTTCAACAAGTAAACAATTTGCTATCACCTTATTTAACCTTGGCAGCTGTAACTAAAGCTCAGTGGAAGGCGTCTGGAGCATTAACCCTTCGTGCGCAAGAGGTAAAAATCCCGGGGCTTCTGTTTACTTGAATCAGCACTCCATAAAACACCGGACCGAGGTCATGGGAATGTGCTGAGTGCTTTAAATAAAAAGCTTAATGAATAAAACAGCGATTGAAATAGTGATAATCAGTTCTCCGTTGAACTTTCTTAAGGATCTCTGTTTTTGTAGTACGTGCAAGCAGCAGGCTAATGATTTTAGCAGATAAGTCACATCCCCAGAGCGCTTACAAGGTAGCAAACAGCCTCCGCCGCCATACACATGCCAATACAGTGTTTTCTTAGGCTGGCGATATTTGTTCTGTGACATATTAACTGTTTCCTCTCATGCAGATAAGTGACAGTGGTAGCATAGGCACTCTGTACTGAGCGGCCAGCTCGCCGCTTCCCCTCTGCCGGGCCTCTAACCACACGCCTACTCACAACTTACATACCTTTGTTTGCTTCTCCATCGGGGCTGCTGTGACCAATTATAACTTACACCTTTCTCACAAGTGACTTATATAACTATGAAGCTATACTTTATGTGTGTGTGTGTACCCAGCTAACAATTCTAGATTGCAAGAACGTTTCCCTAACATTTCTGTTAGTAACAAGAAAGGTAAAAATGTTATTTTAAAAGTTTTAGGAATGTTCAAAACGTGCCGTTTTTTAGACATTGTATTAACGTTACTTAATTCTAATTCTAGGAGCGTTATTTAAAGTCTTTTTAAAGGTTGCAACATAAGAATAATGTTTTGATATATATGATGAATAATATTCTATTATAATGTTCTATAATGCTTTATAACCGCAAAATTGGTTTTGACAACTTTGAGAGAACTTTTAGAGAACATTAGCCAACGTTCTGAGAATCTTTCTTGGATATGTGCCATAACGCACAGAAAGAGACAGATTTCATGAAAGGCAAGCACAGCCCTTCTGTTTGGAGTGAAATCATTGTGCTGTGCTCACAGTGTTATGAATGAGGGCCAAGGATAATATTAGGCTAGCGTGCTAAGTGATATTAAGATAAGTGATACTAATAAGAATTGCTATGATTGGCAAAATAGATCAGTGTAAACGACCACTGGAAGGCTGAAATAAACACAGAGGGTATTTTGTGTTCAACTAGACCCACTAATTGTAGCAGCCCTGTTATTCACCTCAAGTAACCTGGAACAAGGAAATAAAACCTCCACTTCTCACAGGTCAGCATTGTCCTCTGTTGTTTCCTGTAACTCAGCCCATCACAGACAGTATTAAACACAAAACATTTCCTTATAGTTGCTATCAATCCCAAGGTGTTACAGTAAAACATGCATGATTCACTTTCCAAGACGATAAGGTGATCAAGATGATACGAGGTGATAGGACGTCGTGAGAGCTAACAATAAGCTAACACTCAAAAGCTGTCGATCAAGTTTGAGTAGGGCCAACTCTAATGGGGCACATGAAAGTCTTGGTGCTAGGCTTGGTTTACATTCTGTCTTAGTGGTTTCTACTGTGTGGAAAGAGGATAAGCATCAGCCAGGCTTTATCTCTCCAGCAGCACTCTGTAGAAGATATAAACATTTGTGAAATCAGGTCTTAGAGGCCTCCATTGGAAAATGGTTGGAAGCATGACATCATGGACAGGAGGTCACCACGGTAGTGATGTCTTTCAAGGCAGTGAAGAGCGGGCGCTTCAAACGACCCAGCTAACAGGGAACGTTCTCAGGAACACTGGCTAACGTTTTTTAAACGTTCTCTCAAAGTTACCCAAACATGCAGTGATGTTAGTATAATGTTTTTATAACATTATCTTAAAAACGTTATACTTAAGTAGTTAGTGGAACATTTTAAAAATGTAACTTTTTTATAGCTAAACAATAACGTTTATACAACATAAAAAACTTAAAATTTTGCTAGAACATTCCTAGAACTTTCAAAATAACATGTTTAATGTTTTTGTTACTTAAAGGAAACGTTAGGGAAACCTTTCCACAATTTAAAATTGTAAGCTGGTAGAAAAACATCGTGACAGGGTTATTTCAGGATAATTTCTGTAATTAAGTTTTTGCTCATTTAGTCTTATTAATCTCATTTAGTTTGTGTTTTGGTCAAAAAAGGCTGCCAAAGTGAATAAATTAACTGATAATAATTTAAATATGACATATGACATAGATTTAAAATAATTGACATAACTGATTGTTTCGATAACTTGATTTCTGAACTGTTATACTTCCTTCAAAAACAACCCCAAATTTTTGCTTCCTTTATGCCAAGGGTGTATTTCTAACAAAAGATAAACGAATGCTTTTCTCTTGGTTTTGGTTTTTGTTAATGATTTTCGACTCATTAAAACAGGCCGTCACTTATTTTGACCTCTTCATTTTGTATTATTATTATTATTTTATTATTTAAATAATAATATTTTTTTATTTAGGTTTTTTATTGAGGTTAATTTTAGGTTATTGACCTCTTTCGCTCTCAACATCTTCATCAGAGTTCTAACAATGACCTCAACAATGGCCTCAGAGACAAACCACTAACCCATCACCCCCGCCTTACTGCCCACAAACAAGCGAGCGTTCATTCCACAACAACCACAGTTTTAATATGATGGCCAATCTAAACCGATTAAGCATCGCGGAGCAGAAACAATGCTTCCCCTGAAACTCTGGGAGCCTCTTTCAGGAGATGAGGGGATGAAAGGGCTCTCTGTTTCACCTGGCAGATGACAGACGTCTGTATGTGAGATATGTGTAATCATTTAAGCACAGTACCCAGCACAACCCGGCTAACAATTTAGCATTGTCAGAACGTTTTCCTAACAGTTCAAAAACGTTAAAAAAATGTTATTTTGAAAGTACAAACATTCAAAACGTCCAGTGTTTAAGAAGTTGTATTAACATTATTGCTTGTTTATAAGAACGTTACTCAAACATGTTTAATTATGTAACGTTTTTAAAACTACCTAACTAACAACTTAAGAATAGCGATTCTGTTATACATGCATGCATGCATGCATGCGTATATTTTTGATATATTAAAAACATTATCGTAAGAACGTTTCCGTGAGAACACTTTTAGAGAACATTAGCCAACGTTCTAAGATCATTCCCTGTTAGCTAGGAACTCTCAAGCAATGCTAATCACTGTTCGTGTAACTGGCAAACGCACCAGCATAGGCAGTGTTTAGGGTGAGTATTGTAACCAATACTTCAGTAGAGAACAAAATGTATTGTGGTCTCAAGAAGTGAATCCAGATTATGTCATGCACATGTCGTGTAACAGATCCCTTTCTGCCAGTGTAAACACACAACCGAATCGCAACAGATTCCTGTGTCTGTGTAAGCTGACTAACTTAAGACAGCAACAGTGCCTCAAATGGGGCTCAACAAGTCACCATGTTCTCATTCAGCTCATTAACGGAACAGAGCAAACACGGCCAAAAACCACATTATGCACACTGTACTCAACGTAATGCAATAACTTGAACTAATAAGTTCAGTGCATGCTGTTCTTGCTGCATCTTACAACATATATACACACACACATATTCTGGCAATTGTGGTTCATAGGGACATTCTATAGATGTAATGGTTTTTATACTGTACAAATACACTAACCCTACCCCTAAACTCAACCATCACAGAAAACTTTCTGATATTTAACATTTTCTTGATAATTTATAAACTAGTTTACAAGCTAGCTAAAAATGAACAAAAAATACTTTTCCTAATTTGTACACTGCTCCTTTAAACATAACCGATATAATGCCTCTGATGGCTTTAGTGTAAACAGAGCAAGCAGATGCTTGTTGAGTGAGTTGGTCTACAGTCTGCAGGATTATAATAAAAGACGATGGAGGAGAAAGAGTTAAACACTGAGTCTGTGAAGCTTGACAGTCATGTATACAGTCCAGCTTACAGCTATTCAGCAGGTGACTCTCAACCCTACAGCCTGGTATGCAAGCCTATTTCCTGATTACAAGCACATGCACGTGAAAAGCTTTCAGTGAAGGAAAGGTTGAGTGAGATGGCGGGCTATGTTTGCTTCCCAGCTAACAACTTTAGGTTGCAAGAACGTTTCCCTAACATTTCCATTAAATAACCAAAATGATAGACATGTTATTTTGAAAGGTTCTAGGACCATGCAACACACCACGTTTTTAAACGTTGAATTAACGTTTTTGCATGTTATAACACGTATCAATCCAAAGTACCACCGTGTCTTTCTCCATCTCTGCTTTCAATTTGAAGTCTGGAGAGCCATAATGGCCCCGTGCTTTTGCGGTTGACTGACGCATATGGTGTGTGGTAGCGCTTGGGTTCCACGCTCGGGTGAGAGGAGGAGGTTGTGGGATTTATTTTTGCAAAGTTACAACAATAGTGCTGGTTTATATTAGTGCCTGATTTGAGTGGAACAGCCTCAGCCACCAGAACATGAGGCACGAGTCCCCCACAGAAGGGTCACATGTTTAACATCATGTAGCGGGAATGATGATCTAGTAAAAAAAATAACAAAAATAATTGCAACTGAGGTTTATTGTTCATGTAACCAGTGCAAATACAACAGACTTTCACAAACGGTTTTAACATTACTAGCTTGTGTATTAATTGAAATGCATACACTATTTTTTTAAGCTGCAAATCTGTAACTTTCTCTTTGTTTAAAAATGAACAAAAATCAGTTATACAAGTATATGACCGATCAGTGTTCAAAACAGTCTCCTTACCTTACTGATTCCCAACGCTATGTTTATACTAATGATTTATAATTTGAGCTGTCTGGTCTGATTTCCCAGGATATGTTAGTTTGGCTTTATTTGACTTCAACGTACATAATAAAAATTATATGAAGTAACCTGCAATTCTATGTTTCAATCAGAGATTGTGACAGAGGCAAAAGTTACGAATATTAGCTTTAAGCGGGTCTGTTTTTCCTATTTTTCATTCTCTTTATAGTTTTTCACTATTTTTGAAAGTCGCTGACAATATTGTCAATAACCTTCTGACGTCTCTGACGTATGTACACTTCTTGAGCCGAATGTTAATAGGAATCTAGACAATGAAATCACAGCTGCCCACTTTCTGTACAAATACAAACGGCTCAATGCTGTCAGAGCTGTTTCCACTCAAATTTAAAGGATTATAATAACTATTCTTAAAGCATCCCCTGAAGCTACTTCACACCCTCCCAAAAGCTTCTCTATATGTTCTCCACACCACGTGCCTTTTTTCCACCTGTGTTCAGATTGTGCTTAACAGCTTGTCGAGTTTTCAGATCACTTTTGTTCAGGCTTTTCTTATCAATGGCCCTCCTGAGCTAATCTCTCCTCACAAAGCTCTCCATTTTGTGTTCTTCTAGAGATACTGTTACATGTAGCTCAGACACAACTCGCAGGGCCCATGGGGAGGGGAGGGGGGGACAGCACAGGACTCTTCCGCTCTCCTCAGTATGCCATACATGTGCGCTCCTTTTACTCCCTCAGTGCACGCTTTGTTCCCTACCACCGGAAGAGTGGGACGAGCAAACGGCCGGTGAGAGGAAATGATGTCACCTGGGGAGCGCGCAGATGGCCAGACCGGTGGAACATGGAGTCGCACAGGGTGGACACAAGCTCCTGTGTGACTCATAAAATATACTTCATATTCCTCATCATCAGTGTTTTGAATTCTCCATATATGGACATTTTATTAGTGCTGCTGGTGACCTAAACAACCTGCCGTTGCTGGACCAGCAGCTAGACCAGAACTAACCAATTCATAAGCAATTTAATGCTGGTCTTTTTAGCAGAACACACTGCAAGTTATGCTTTCATAACCAAAGGAATTCTAGATGATGAAGCTAGCGAAGAAGCCTGGTGGACAAAACCAGCAGAACAGCTGAGGAAGGTGACATGTGACTGAAACGTCTGCCTGCTCAAAGGGGTAGTTCGACCCAATAAGACAACTCTTTCATTATTTACTCACCCTCATGTCATTCCAAACCTATACGACTTTTATTCTTCTGTGGAACGCAAAGGAAGATATTTGGAAAAAATCTCAGTGGTTTTGGGTCCATACTGTGGAAATCAATGGGTGCCACTGCTGTGAGTTGGTCAACGTACTTTAAAACATCATCTTTTGTGTTCCTTAGAAGCAAAAAAGACCTACAGGTTTGGAATGACATGAGGGGGAGACATTGATGAAAGAATTTTCAGTTTTGGGTAAACTATCCTTTTAAACACAGCAAGTAAAATCCATAGCCATGCAATACTGTAGGTTACTTCCCTTACTAAAACAGTGGGCATGCTCTGCGCAAACATATTCTTATTACACGTTTCCGAGATACTTCACAAAAGCAATAATACAAGTTATATCTGCATGGGAAATGCCTGCAACATTCATATCTTTTCCAAAAATGCAGCCCCATGCATGTGTAAAGTTTCAGTAGATGGTTATCAAGTGGACTAAGGGGAGTTATCTCAAACGCAACTGCGCTATGATCTTATCTGCCCTCTGTGTGCTGTTTGTCACTCTTAACATGGAGGTCTGGAGTGAGAAGTGAGGGTTTGGAGTTCCCCGGCACCGATAATCTAGTAAAGCGAAACAGCCAAATGTGTGTTTGTGTGACGGTTGGAGGTGGGTTGTGCCGAGAAGCTTGACTTGACGCAACATTTAGTTGCCTCCTCTCTCACACACACACACACACTCTTTCTGGACAACTTCTCAGGTGACCACTGGCCTGAGGGGTTATTTATCACGTGTCTTAATTCGCTCTTCTTGGAAAAAGGGAAGGAGAAAAGAGAGGAATTTTCTCATATGCAGGAAAGGAAGGCAGGAGAGAGACCCCCACACAGTGAGCTGGTATGGAAGAGCGTGAGTGAGAGAGGGAGAGCTGACAGAATCTTCTCCTCAGAGAAACAAAGTGATGGGCCCTGTGTTTACACAGGTGCTTTACGAGCCTGCCAGATTGAGCCTCACGTTCCGTAGGATCTTACTATAAATACAGCTCCACACACCCAGCGAACAATTTTGGGTCGTAAAAATGTTTCCCAAACGTTTCCATTAAGTAACAAAAACATTTTAAAAAAAGTTATTTTGAATGTTCTAGGAATGTTCAAAACACTTTGATTTAAACTAGCAAAAATGTAATTACTTGCTGGTAGGACAAAAATGCGAATGGTCTCACGACAAACCATATAAAATGATTACTGCCGTTGAGGGTGTAAATTGTACAAACAGCTATACAAGAAGTGGCACCTCTTGATAATTTTCATTATCTTGGGGCTTCATTTCATTTTGGGGCTACGCCAAAATGAGAGGCCATTTTGTATATATTTTTACTGTCATAAAAAGTAAAGCACAGTCTTATCAGTTTCTCTCATGTCCTGACCTTTGAAACTCGTTGTTTCTGCTTATAAGGTGTGTAAGCCAACAGTCAATGAATACATGTAGCTAGTCTATGTCTAACCAGGTGTGTTTCTGAGAGGACACTGTGCTAATGTATGTGTAGTGTGGGTTTGTGGTGTGTGTGTGTGTGTGTGTGTGGGCCATCCTGGCAGCTTGTGATCACGGTTGGCAGGGGGCATGTGGAGGGCGTGAGTGCAAATCGTCCAATCAGCTACCACTACTACACCACAGCAGCTTGCTCCAATAACAAACACCAAACCACTAATCAAACCTGCGAAGGTCTAACCCACTCTGTACACAGCCATAAAAGTGACTCAGGGAATGATTCACTAAGATATCTTAGTAGTTAGCAATTAGTAGTTTTATGCGTGTACTTTTGAAACTCTGTCTCATTTCTTTGAATTGAATGGCTTATGCTGTAGCATTTGCTAAATTAATAAACGTAAATGTTTAAATTCATAACGACCTTTCCATATAGCACTCTGGCAGCTAAAGAGAGTAATGCCTGTATTAAATGCTACTATATTATTGTACAAAGTTCTAATTTTCATGCCTCCACGGTCATGAAAAAGTAACAGCTTTAAGTTCTATACAGTTAACAATAAAAACAATAATT